>JAYXIM010037129.1:0-99317 GCA_037575425.1 Anastrepha fraterculus | reverse complement strand
GATACGTTTTTTGGTTTTTGTTTTTGAAATCTGTTCAATTTTTGTAAATTTTTTATACCCAGGAAAAAAATTCTCAATAAGAAGTTGGAAATTTTGATGTTTTTTTTCTTCTTTTTTTTGAAATGTGTTCAATTTTTGTAAATTTTTGTTTTCTTAAAATCTGTTCAATTTTTGTAAATTTTCTATGCCCCGAAAAAAAATTCTGACTAAAAAGTTGGAAATTTTGATACGTTTTTTGGTTTTTGTTTTTTAAATCTGTTCAATTTTTGTAAATTTTCTATACCCCGAAAAAAAAATTCTGACTAAAGAGTTGGAAATTTTGATGCTGGTGTTTTTTTGTTTTTTGTTTTTGGAATCTGTTCAATTTTTGTAAATTTTTTATACCCAAAAAAAATATTTCTGAATAAAAAGTTGGAATTTTTGGTGTTTGTGTTTTTTTTAATCTGTTCAACTTTTGCAAATTTTCTTTACCCAGAAAAAAATATTTGAATAAAAAGTTGGAAATTTTGATGTTTTTTGTTTTTGCTTTTTTGTTCTAAAAATTCTGAATAAAAAATTAGGAATTTTGAAACTCTTTAACTTTTAAAGAATTTAATTAATTTTTGTAAATTTTGTACCCAGTAGCTTTGAGCGATATGCTTTTATAAAATATAAAAAAGCTAACATAAAAATAACTTAAACTGGATAATTCGTCGCGCTTCTATTATTTTGAGCTCAAGTGTAGGTCTTTAAAATAAGAACAAATCATTTAGTTCCATTACGATCCGCCCCTATCGGAAAACCCTATATAGTAAAGTTTTTAAATTTTGTAAAAAGTTTTAGAGCTTTGAGTTACATTGTTTTTGTTGTAGAATGCACTATAAAACTACTTATCAAAATAAAAATAAAAATAAAAAAAGTTAAAACTGGATAATTCATCGCCCTACTATTACTTCGAACACAGGTGCAAGTCTTTAAAATAACAAAAAAAAAATTCTATTATCTATTCTATTCTCTTTTCTAATTCTATTTCGACACGCTCTTATTGGAAAACCCTATATATGCATAAGAACATGAGTTTATAAGTATGCCGCAGCATGAGTCAAGAAAACTTAATGACAAATACTATGCCGTATTTATCAATTGATTGTCATTGTTGAAGTAGTTACTTTCCGATGATTGTTGTTATTGTTATTGTTGTTATTTTCTATAATACTTTTATTCTAACTCCATTATTGACACACTTGGCTTGTCGCTTGATTGCTATTGATTAATTTATATTTATTGGAAACTTACATTTTGGTACGAATTTAGGTGATGAATAAGTCACTGGGTGCCGTTGTTGTATGGCTTTGTCATTAGACGCGCCCACGATGGCACAGGCGTTAACGGGTTGGTCGTGGGCTGATTTTTTATGCTCAACTATGATTAAACTACGCAAAGGCCGTTCAATATTCGCCAAATACATATCACAGCGGTATAAGGTAAGCAAGCTTTCAAATACGTGGGTGTCAATGGGAACTCTATATTCTTCACACACTCGCACATTGAGATCTTGCTTGACCTTGAAACTTAATTTTGCTAACTTTTCGTGTTGAGCTATTGCAGCTGGCTGCTTGCCGTACACGCCCGCTTGCAGGGCACAGCTTTGTAATGTTCTTGTGATTTGAAAGGATACTCTTGTGGTATCTGGAGCTGCTACTAAGACGCTGTATGCTTCTTCGCCTTCTTCTGTTACTTCTGCCACTTCTGTCACTTTTGCCACTTCTGCTGCACCCACCATCAGGCGGCTCTGCCTTTGATGGTGTCTTATATCGATCTTATATTCATTTGTCTCAATACTGGCCAATTTGGCCAGCAAAGGACACCAACCGGCCGACAGTTGAATTTTGCTCTTACTACTTCTCCCACCTATGGGGGGCGTTAAGGGCCCTATTTTGAGATCTTTTTCCCAATCACAGTTGAAATTCATCAGCGTTAAATTGTCGGCTGGTTTCAGTTGTAGGCCAACGCTATAGCCTATATCATTGTGGTCCAGCATTTCGGCTGTGCTCAGTTCATCATAGAATCCCTGCAGATTTGGCGTTTTAAATATTTTTTCTACTACATCGCGCCGTTTCACACACTTATTTTTATTTGTTAGCGGCATTGTTTTTTATTTGTATTTTTACTTTTATTTGTTTTGAGTTTTTTATTTTTAATTTTATTTGTTTTGGGTTTTTGTTTTTTGCTTTCTTCACTTTGTTAAAATTTCACATTTCTAGAAATTTGCTCTTAAATTTTGCACTTTCCCGCAGTTTTTGCATTCGAAGGCGTCAACTACTTTTGAGCAACTGGTGGTATTGTTGATTTCTAAAACAATTGATTAGGTGTGTGCACTTATGCATGACTGTGAAGGCGGTTTCAGCTCTCTAAAAACACTTGAAAATGTTTCCAATGCTCGTCGAAAAGCTTATCAATTCTTGGGTGCTTGTCGCTGATAACCGCTGACAGCTGAGTTGAACGCAGCACTGCCAAGAAGTCTGCGAGTAATTGATATATTTTTGGTCAATATGAGTGAGTGTTGCTCGCGAAAGCGGTAACATTAGAGAGTTAGTGCCATGCGAGTGTATGTATGTATGTATATGTGTGTCTGGATAGTCTGCTGAGGTGTAATAAGTACAACAATTGCTTATTTCGTTATTTAGCTAAAAATTTCGCTGAGCGAGTGCAAAATTTATACTCACATAGGTATGTACATACAAATACATATAAGTGCTATTCGATCATTTGTTTGCACAGAGCGAAGCGTTCTGTTCATGTATGTTCATGTATGTATGCGTGCGAGTGCTTAATTACACTGCTGTGTGAAGTTATTTGCAGTTATATGTATAATTTGATTGGTTTTAAAAGCTGGTTATCATAATAGTGAGAAAAATTTGAAAATGTAAACATTCACCTTGTAACGGGTGCTTTTTCAAATGTGAAAACTCGCCTTGTAACGGGTGCTTTTTTAAATGTGAAAATTCACCTTGTAGCGGGTGCTTTTTTAAATGTAAAAATTCACGTTGTAGCGGGTGCTTTTTTAAATATTAAAAAATCGCCTGTAACTGGTGTTTCTTCAACTCTTTCGAATTTTAGACTACAAAAGGTATGTATTTTAGAAAATTTTGAGGCATTAAAAGTTCGCCTTGTAACGGGTGCTTTTTAAAATGTGAAAATTCGCCTTGCAACGGGTGCTTTTTCAACTTTTGCGAGTTTTAGGCTAAAAAAGCTATATAGAAAAATTTTGAGGCATTAAAAGTTCAAAAAATTTGTTTCTTGTGGATTTAGGTCAAGTGGGGGCATGTGTATGGGCTCATTCTCTCTCTTGTTGACATAAATGTATGTACACCTGCGTTCAATGCAATAGGAACGCAACGAGTCACCAAGTTATAACAATATTTTTTTTAATAAAACTATAAGCCTTCTAGCTACCATAGGAGCCATTGGCAACTAATATGCCTATCCTGTCTTGAGAATGGAGACACTGCAGCACATTTTCTCTTTAGCTGTCCGGCGTTTTCTGGAATCAGAATTAGGCTGTTGGGTTGCTAAGTACTGAGTACGGATAAGGTTCATACTTTTCCTCTTCCGGATCTCTTATGTTTCATCAATGAATCCAAATAATTTCCGAAGTGTAACCTCAAGCCAATTTTTTCGTTTTACCATCCATTTTTTACCCATTTAATATTTAACCCGTCTCTCTGTTCTTTCTACTGTAATCTATCAGAGTGTTGTGCAATGGTCTTCCTGACTGAGTATTTGGACTTATCCAACCCCCACAAATCTATTCTAAACTAAGGTATGTGCATTCTACAACAAAAACTATATAACGCAACGCGCCAAACTTTGTACAAAATTCAAAAAAAAAATAGCAAATTCAAAAAGCAAGCCATTAAAACTTTCAACATTTTAACCAGCATCTTTAGAAAACTTTAAGGTATGCAGTCTAAGAAGAGGAAGAAAAAGTGGATGCTTACAGAAGAGATGGTTAGACGACGTCGAATCAGATCTTAAGAAAATGAACGTGCACAACTGGAGAGATGGTGATGAAGCCATGGATAGAATTAAGTGGAGAAAAATTGTTGACGAAGCTATGGTCCACCACTGTGAAACTAAGAGGAAGATTAAAAAAAATTACTCTTGCATACAATGTTGAGAATTTATTTCCATATAGGTAAAGCACATCTTTGGAAGTCTTTTATATGGCTAAAAATGCTCAACACCTCAGCAAAAAAAAATTAAAAAAAAAAAATCAACGGAATATTGAAGCCACTTAAAAAAAAATATCTGGCATGAAAAACATGGCAAATCTCGTAAAAACATCAAGTGACTTGATTACAGAGTCGGCAATTGGTGCTGGGCATAAGAGTCCTATAGACTACACCTCGACAACCAGTTCTTTGAGCTATCAAGGCCAACTAATTAGCTGAAGTCTACGCTAACTTCTCTCAGTGAATTTAACAAACGCTTTGGCGCCCTAATTAAAAACGCTTACGCATCCTGATCCCACTTTCTGATGAAAATTCATTTATCCGCGAAACCTAATCACGCTTATTAGGTTCAGTGAAGGCCAATTGCTTAAGGAAGGTTAATGCCTATTTGCTTTTAATTTATTTTATATGCTTTTCCGCATTCTCCCTATACGCTCGAGTATCCACATCTCGACGTCTCTTCATGCGACAAACTTAATTTGCGCTACAATGAAAATTTATAGCATATTTTCGCACTAACAGTGCCTTGCGACTCACTTGCCTGCTGTACTACACTCCTCCATTGCTGCACATTGTCTACTCCACTCAACAAAAATAATATGCCATTGGCGCAATTTGGACCGCGCGCCTTAGCTAATGAGACACAATTTTGATGCGTTATCGCGTTGCATTTCTGCATTTCCAGCATTTCTTCACACTGCACTCACACAGCGAGTGTCCTTCTGCCTTCTGAAGTGCTTGTTTGCTTTATGGAAACAAAGCTTAGATGATTATTACCACCATCAACGGCGCTTGGCAAAATAAACGCCGCACTACACACCCAAACCACTTCCCAGCGCCGCAGCCGTCGCCACCATCATTTGTTGTTTGTGTGGGCGTTGCGAATTTTCGGTAAACAACGAAAATCTGATTTATACGCGACAGCAATAAAACTGACAGCAACAGGCAAAGTGTTGCAATGCTTCTTGCAGCAATACATTCCACTCGATGCACTTATTTCACGTCGGACGTTGATGCTTGGCGTGAGATTTTGCTTCATGTCGGGATAAAAGTCTGAAGTAACCAAGGTGGTGGTGTTGGTGATGGGTAGGAGCCGGAGAAGGATTGGCGTTGTGCAATGTATTGCAATAATGAAATGCGTTGGAGCAGCTGCATCTGCTCACGATGCAAAATGTGCATGCACATAATTTTGCAACAATATTTGCACTATGATTACTCGCTATGCTGAGCTATTTTATGGCGTCTGTTTTGTTGTTGTCGTTAATTTTCTTCTTTACACGCGCGCTATGTGCAGCAGTTTGGTTGGTTTGTGGTTGTTGGAATAATTCATTCTCGGTTGACTGTTGCGGAGTGGAGCATAAAAGTTGTGCTTGGCGTGAAAGTCGCACTGGAAAGTGCAAATTAGAAAATCGTCTAAAATGGAAATTAATTTTCTACTCTACTCAAATATTTTTCTTGACAGTTAAATTTGATGTAATGTCAAAGAATGCGCCAGGTGATTTCTTATATTTGCAACTTTTCTTCGAAACTCTAACCTCTGCCAACAGGTGATCGCTTCGTAGTAGTAACGTCTAAGGATCTACTTGCCCTAACCCCGTTAATTCATTTCCACACGATTTCTTCACGGGGTGTATATGACCTTGTTGCAAAATTGTAAATATATCACTACTTTTTTTTTAATATAGTTTATGATACAACAAAAACCATATAACGAAAGTTTCAAACTTTGCACAACATTTTTCAAAGTTTCTTCAAAGCATTCAACTTTTCAACCAGAATTTTTCGCATATTTTTTTTCATAAAATTTCACACTTTTTAAACAAAGTGTTTAGAAAAGTTTCGCGTATGCAGTTTTATAGCCCATTGAATTTTAGTATAATAAAGTGCAAGTTTAAAGTAGCTCAAAAATTGCATTTTTTACATGAAAGAAAACCCCTTTTAGCTTTTAAAGCATCCTTCGTAATGACGTTGTTTTTTATATTTTTTTTTAGGCTAACGATGTTGGATGTTTTCTTTCGGGTAACGAATGCTCGTCATATAGTTTGAAGTTTTTTCATCCCTCTTGACCAGAGGCGTACGTTCACTCAATATATGTAGGTTCAGGTGTTTCATCTGCCTCAAAAAAAAAAAAAAAAAAAATAGCCTTTTGTATCAGGAAACAGACTTATTTGGTTGAAATTCCCCAAATAAAAAGTCCCTCTTGTCTAAGACTTATTTGGAAATTACCCATATAAAAAGCCCCTTTTGTCACAGGTGGTGTCTCAGGTTGTGGTTGTTACATTCCATTTGGAAAGGTAGTTGTTGTTGTTGTTGCTGACATAATGACATAAGACATTGCCCAGAAATTCTTGGGGCATGTTGCCGAATTGGCAGTCCTTAGCTGGATTTATATTCAACGTCGTTCCGGTAAAGAAGAACCGATTGTAGGGGAAACAAAAGTTAATCGCTGACCTCGTTTCGTACTAAACCGGAATAACGAGACCCACAAGCTCATTGCTTGCTTTAATATCGCACTGAAAAAAGTGTGTGGTCACATTTGAGCCAAAAAAAAAACAAAATGGTTCTTCAAATTTAGAAATTAACTTCGGAATTAAATGTATTGCAAAGGCTACAACTCTCGATTGCATCCGAATACTTCGATATTAGGCTCATTTGGGTTCCAGGTCACAGCGGCATAGAGGGAAACTGCTGGGCTGATGAGCTGGCTAGACAGAAAACTTTGGACACGGTTTCGTCGCGAAATAAGAGGATTGGGGTTCCCTTAAGAACCTGTGGGCTACTCCTGGAAAGATGGGCCTTGAGTCAACTCAGCGAGTGCTAGGCTAGTGCGCACGCGTGCAAGGTAGCGAGATCCATCTGGCCACGAGTAGATCGGGAACGCTCGAGGGAACTCCTAAGGCTAACAAAGCCCCAGCTCTCGAGTTTGGTGGGTATCCTTACCGGGCATTGTCCGTTAGGTGTCCATTCTGCTCTCGTCTGGTAAAGATTTCATCATCTGGGCTCTCATTTTTTCGTTACGCCTGCGGACATAACGGGTTTAAATATCACACATCTGGTGAAGTTCATCAGTAGCTTGTTGCGGATAATTACGAACGTAAATCAGCCACCGTCGGCGTCGTCGTAAATGCATGGCCATCTTCCTCTAATCCCAAGGCTCCTTCTTCCTTCCCTTCTCCTCTCTTCTTTCCCCTGTATGGTATCACAACGGGCGAATTTTGAATATTTGGCCAAGTGGGCCCCAAGCTAGGGCAGCCAGTTAACCTAACCTAAAGGCTGCAACATTTTGTTTACAGTTTTGTGTTTGGAATAGTGGAAAAGGGAAAATTGATACATTCTTCAGTACTAAAGGGTCATTCAAAAGACGCGCCTAGGTGTTGTTTTAAAATAGGTGTTGTTTTAATAAAATAAAGTCTATGTGAATAAGTCAACAACGATTTCTGAGCTGAAATACAACATTGGGTTCGGGATTGCTGAACTCCATACCGTAATTTTTGAGCGAGTCTTTGAAAAGTTTAATTCTCGTATGACAGCCTGTAGACGTTGTTGTTGTTGTTATCGAGGTGGTTGAGTATTTGTACCTACTAAATAGTCTTAATTAGCGACCAGCGCCGTTTTATCACCACTATTCTCGTGTTATGTCTTTTTTTATTTTAAGTCAGATCTATTTCGCAAGAAAGGAAAAGGAAAGGTTTACCGAATGAGCAAAGTCTTGTTCTGGCTAAACCCGGACATTCGCATAAATAGTGGAAAAGACTTTCGACGTAATGGATGTTATTATTGTAATGAATGGGGTGGCGACTGCAACTGCCTCTGTTATGTCTAGTGTCGAACCTTTTCTTGCTAGCCCGTCTGCTTTCTCATTACCCTCTATATTTCTGTGCCTGGGAACCCATATCAGAGTAATTTGAAGCCAATGACCACGCAGTTCAGTTCAGGCTCTCTGCATTGTGAAACTAGTTTGGATGAAATAGAGTTGGAGTCTAAGGCCTTGATAACTGCTTGACTGTCTGAAAAGATAGCTACTTTTGCACCAATTTCTTTGTAGTGTTTCAGTGATTCGCAAGCTTCCCTGATTACTAGCCTGTAGACGTACTCATGGTGGACATTTTATGAAAAATTATATAATTTAAAATATAATAATTAATTGTTAAGCGTCGTATTTTGAATAAAAATAGTGCAACCTGAAAGAATCTAAATTTTTATATGTTTTATTTTTACATATCAATTAAACAACCCTTTACTACTATAAAAGTGGTAAAAATAGGCCGAAATAGGCCGCCAACAAATATTTGTACTATTTATGGATCCAATAGAATAACGAATGAAGCAGAAAAGCAGTGCTTCCAGCAATTCCATTTTGGTTGCATGGATGTCGAAGGTGAAGCATCATCGTGAGGAAAGCCTTCAATTTGGTCTACTTAAGGAAACAAATTCCCACCGCATTCCGAAAGGCAGTAAAGGTTTGTCAATTTAAAAAGGGTTAGCTCGGTCTCGTGAAAAATTATCGAGGACTCTCTCTGCTTGACACTCCATATCAAATGTTTACTGGGCTTCTGCTAACACGCAATAATGTTTGAATTGATTTGAACAAAAGCAATTTGGGATGCCGACGAATAGGACACAGTTGAGAGACGTTTCTTTATTAAACAATTCTATTTTTTGCCGCCAAATACACTGAATTATATCATACAGCGGCCGCCGTAGCCGAATGGGTTGGTGCGTGACTACTATTCGGAATTCACAGAGAGAACGTAGGTTCGAGTCTCGGTGGAACACCAAAATTAAGAAAAAGTTATTTCTAATAGCAGTCGCCCCTCGCCAGGTAATGGCAAACCTCCGACTGCATTTCTGCCATGAAAAAGCTTCTCATAAAAATAAAAAAAAATATCTGCCGTTCGGAGTCGAATTGAAATTGTAGGTCCTTCCATTTGTGTAACAACATCCAGATGCACACCACAAATAGGAGGAGGAGCTCGGCCAAGGCCTACACGCATCCTTGCTGAGGAGACTGTACACCCCGACGCTCATTGGGTAAAAAAGTAGAAGGATATCTCGCTAATATTAAATATAGAACCTCTCAATGCTTTTACTTCTGAGTCCTTGTCTGCGTTCATACCTTCGTGCTGTCTTAAGAATAAAAACCTTTTCTGGACTCTGCTGTTAACTAAGAATCACTCGATTTGTCAGTGATGATTTTTCTGCCTACGCTATTAGCTTAACTTTTCGTGTAAGAGGAAGTCTTCTTCACCTAAATGCGAAACCTTTTAAGAATGTACTTTCTACCGCCTGCACAGTTTGTAACTGGGGTGAACCCGAAAACAGCCAACACGTCATAGACATCCGTCCAGTTAATACAAATTTTCGTTTAACGCATTTTAGTGAAAAGATCATAAATCTAATCTATAAATATATTAAATGGGTGGGATTACAGAGCTTTGCATAAATATTTATCAACAAATTTCAAAAAAAAAAAACCAAAAATACATCAAAATTTCCAAATTTTTAATCAGAATTTAGGTAAGCAGTTTTAAGCCCATTCAATATTAGTGTAAGAAAGTGCAAGTTTCAAGTAGCTCAAAATTCCCTGTGATTTATGACAATTTTTTTTCACTGACGTGTTGAGCATTTTTTCCCACTTTATGGTGGTGGTGGTGTAGGTGGTCTTTGAGTGACACAGTCCAGACCTATTTAGCACAAAAGATGCATTTTGGTACACTTCTTCTACTTCTCCACTGCTTTTTATTACTCGAACCAGCTTGATTTGACTATGAATCTGCCTTTGGCGTCTATTTTCAATTTCTTTCAAGTTGACCAATGAGAATGCCCCCAGCGTTCTATGCCGTAGAGCACACAGCCTTGGGCACTCACACAGATAATGAAAGACTGTTGTTTCCTTAGATTCTTCTTGAAGGCAGCTTCTACATCTATCGTTGTACGGCCACCCCACCTTCTTGCCATGGTCTCCGATAGGCAAATGGCTTGTTATTGCTGACGTAATTCTTAAGTTCTGAATTTGTTTAGATATAATATTTTGCAGGTATCCGTGGTAGTTCATCTGCCGACGGCCTGCTTCTGGAATAGCGAGAAGATCTGCTCTTAGTGCACTTCATAGGGACATCCTTTTTCTACCGCTTCGAATTCGTTATAGGATGCACGCCTGTCTTGCCAGTTCACCAGCTTTCTCATTTCCTTCTACGTTCCTATGGCCAGGTTCCCAGATGAGAGCGATGCCGGTCGGGCGTGCTAAATACTAATATTCATCTTTTGCATTTTCTGACGATTTTTGGTTATAGGTGACTTTGAAGCTAAGTTGGTTGCTTAACTAACTGAACAAAATACATACTTCCGATAGTTGTTGTGGATGGTGTTTAATTAGCTTCCCAGTTTCCCTTTTCCCGACAACTTCTAATTTTGTGACCGCAAGTGTATATGATGGCGCACCTCGAGACAGTGCAACAAAGCGAAGCCTCATAGACAGAGAAGATGAGCCCACAGTGGACCCAGACGTCCGTGAACAGAACCGGCCCCTTATGGATGCCGTTCTGAGTCCTCCCGAAGTAATGCAGAAAGCAGTTCCGAGAAGGGAGTCTTCCCGAAAGAGGAGGAGGGATTTTTTTAGTGGCCACAGCACTCAATTACGAAGGCATTTTGAACCTCACCTCACACACCAAAAAACGAAAAGAAAATGGCGCTCAACGTGTTAAATTGCCGCCTATTTAACTTTACACTTTTCTTTGTTCATATTTCGCGCAATTACATCGTTCTGCGCCGACAAAGGCTAATCGAAGGGTATTTGCCTCAAATATTATTACGAAATTCTACATTAAACATTCAGGCAGCATCAAATTTCCGCGAACAATTGTCAAGAAGGCGAGACGGAGGTGGCAATAACTTTCTACTTGACTGCATCGCATGACTACAATTTCCGCTTACGATTCTCGTCAATATTTAGCAAGAAATTAAAAGAAGAAAAATTCAAATTAAAACTCAAAAATGAGAGAACAAAAAAAGAAAAAATAAACGCCAAACAAAAGCGTAGATGCAAAAAGTAACAACTCTGGTGGAGTTATCAAAAGGAAAATACCAACGCATGAATAATAAAAACTTACACAAATTTACAAATTTGCGCATCAAATCACTCAAAAGTGTGGCGCACAAAGTCATTGCAGTATCTGTAGGAGCTCTAGTTCCAACTAGACAACATCCTTTTTCAACCTTTCATACTCGCCGCTGATGCGACAAACTCGATGCGTTTCGGCGACTATCAACTAAAAGATGGCAGAGGAAAAACATGCACGTACTTACCTTCAAACTTTTCATACGCAGCGAAGCTTAACTTTTCAGGCACATAAGATAAACGCCGACAGCCGCTGATGTACTCCAAATGCCCAGCAACGCCTGCGGTGCTCGCACTTCCGTTGGCATTGGCGTTAATAGTGTTGGCTGCTGTTGCTGCTGCCTTCTCAGCCGTGAATGTAGCAACTTTTTTCAGCACATTATTGCTAAGCGTCGTTGCTGGTGTGGCGGGTGTCAAAGGTGTTGCTGCTGTAATGGCATTGGTGGCTGATTCCGGGGATAAAGTAGTGGGCGTTAATGCAGCAACTTCCGATGCTGTCGTTGCCGTTGTTGTACTGGCGTGTGGGGTAGCGAGGGTGGAGGTTTCCCGTTTCAAATTCGTTGCTGGCGGAGGCGTGGAGGGAGGTGCTGGCGCTGGCTGTTGAGACTGAACAGGTGTTTGTGATGATTTAAACGAAATTATAACGGTTGATTGAGTTTCTGTTAAAGGCGGCGACTGTTTGCTGTTCAAGGTGCCGGCATCTGGCGAAGGTGGCGTGCAAAGAAACAGGAAAAAGGAAAAGAAGTATATTTATTTATTTTATTATTATTTTTTTTAAGTTTTTTTTTTTTGGAAAAAAATGAGACGAACTTATTTTCTTGTAATTGTTTGTGCTGCCTCCTACGGCAGGCGGCGATGAGCCGGAAAAAGGGAATTAAAGCAAAAAAAAATAATAATAATAATGGAATCCAGTAAAAAAGCAACTAAAACGAAAAAGATGGATACGCAATGAAGCTCACCAATAAACACAATAAAAGGATAATAAAATAAATAACCTCGGTAAATACCGCCCAAATGCGTGCTATAAATTTTTTTCTCTAACAGCTTTGCATTTTTTTTCACTCACTTATCAACCTGGCGCTCCTTGCGTGGCCATTGAGGGCTTGAAGCATTGGGTTTCTGTATGCGTTTTTACTGGAAAATTATTATGTTTTTTGTAATTTAATGTTTACTTTCATCATTAATTTTACACATTTTTTTCATATTTACCTAAAAGGCGCTTCCGCTCGAGCGTTGCATATAAAATAACTTGATTTAATTAAAATTTAAAAAAATAATCTATTAAAATTAAAACAAAAGCAATAAACATTTTTATGGCCAATAAATGAGCGGGTGTGTTTTAGGAAAACGGCTTAAAATAATAGCTTGCGCAATAATGTTTGATAAATTATCTGTTTCTGAAGATGATGGTGATGAAGGTGTAAAAAACACTCATTAAATTGCATACCTTTCTCGTTTGGGCTAAAAGGTCATAATGAGCGGACAAAGCTTTTGTTTGGAAAGTTCAAGAATTTTCATACAAATACATACATACACACACATAAAGCGCCATTAATTGATACAGCGTCAACTTGTCTAAAAAAAGGATACATATCCCGTCAATTAAAATAGAAAATAGCTGTGTTGGCCGCTATGAAACCAAATGTTTTATACATTTTTTTTATTTCTTGAAAAAATAACCGCACAGGTGTTTTAAAAAATACTTTGCAAATACTTTTTAGCCTAATAAATACGAGCTTGATGGCGGTAGTAGCTTAACGGGCTTTGGGTGGTTTGAATTTTGAAATATCTTTATAGACGAATTACAAAAAAACAGAAAAACAAAGCCTTCAGGACTTTCGAACCAAGCAAATCTGAGATCGATCATTTATCAGGTCAGTCCATAAGCAAGAAGAAGTCCGGAGGGGACAGGTCTGGGCTGTAGGGAGGGTGGGGAAGCATCGGAACCCCCATCTTGGCCAATGCAGAGGTGCAGAGGAAGGCGATGTGTGACGGCTCATTGTCGTGATAAAGGGTCCAATTGTTGACGAGGTCCGGCCGAACCCGGGCAACGCGGTTTTTCAGCCGAAGGAGCACTTCTTTGTAAAATGCCGCGTTTACAGCGCTTCCTGGAGGTACAAATTGTTTTGCTTTACGCAAAATTTGATCGAGTAACGTTGCTCCAACGATCGCTGCATTTGCGCCACTGCAAAATCCTAACACACTTTTAAAACAGCTTTCACGCGCGGAGTGATGTTGACTGCATCGCTGTTGCCAGCGAATTGGGACCGGTTTCTAGTGGAAGGGGAAGGTCCAACGATCATTTTCCCCACCAGCCGATTCGTTTGATCGCTTGGCAGACGCTCCGCGCGGGAGGGCTCATTACTTCTCAATCAAACCCTGTATATATTCACTGGGAGGATACCGTGAGTGTAAGGACTGCGCAAAAGAGGTTTTCAAAATTCCGAAGTGGTAACTGCGACGTGGAGGATGCCCCGCACGCTGGTCATCCTGAAGTCTTTAACTCCGACGACTTGCTCGAAATCGTGGAAGCTGAGACAAATTTGACAGACGATTTGATAGCTCAGAGGTTAAATTCATCGCATGGAACAGTTCACAGTTCACAGGCACCTGGTTCAGTTGGAAAGCGTTTCAAAGCTGGAAAAATGGGTTCCGCATAGACTTTCCGTCGCCAACCTTCAGCAGAGAGTGAATGTGTGTTCTCAGCTGCTGCAACGGCTTGAAAATGAAAATTTTTTGAACCGTATTGTTACTGGTGATGAAAAATGGGTTCTTTACAATAATCCTGTTCGGAAACGCCAATGGTTAGATAAAGATGAAACACCAGAACCGACCCCTAGAATTGTTTATTGTTTATTATGAACTTCTGGAACCAAACCAGTCGATAACTGCTGATTATTATTCCCATCAGCTATCAAACCTGAATGAGTCACTTAACAAAAATCGACCATCTTTAGTGAATAGACGCAAAGTTTTGTTTCACCACGACAACGCAAGACCTCATAACGCAAGGCAAATATTAGTCAAGCTGAACGAGCTCGGATGGGAGCTAATGCCGCATCCACCATACTCTCCGGATATTGCACCTTGTGATTATCCCCTTTTTCGTGGACTTCAATCCCATATGAGTAACAAGAACTACTCCTCAAAAGAAGCTATAAAAATGGATATCGAAAAGTATTTTGGCTCCAAGGACAAAGAATTTTTTGAGCAGGGAATTAAAAATTTGCCTAAACGTTGGGAAGACATTGTAAATAATGAAGAAAAATATATTATTGATTAATAAATACTTTAAACTTGTTGTGATTCCGTTTCTCATCACTTGACTCTATCAATCCAGAAATGTGTAGATAATGGGATTTTTATAGATTCGTGGAAACTTTGCTCGTTGGAACCTATCTACAAATCGGGTAACCGGAATGATGTCTGCAACTACGGACCTGTTGTTAAGCAAAAATATTCGATTAAATTATTCATGCAACTGCGAGATAGCACGGACGCTTGGAATGGCACGTTCATTGGTTTCTCGTGCAATCAAACGATTTAAGGAGCTTGGTAATGAAGGTGACCGTCCTGGAAGCGGAAGAAAACGAACTGTTAACATTTCCAACAACCGAAAAATCATCAAAAAAAAATTCAACGAAATTCTATGGTCTCAATGAGGAAAATTGCTCGTGAGACAGGCATCAATCGTAAATCAGTTCGCCTTATAGTAAAAAAAGAACTTGGACTTAAGCCTTATAAACTACAAAAACACCAGCTGTTCACGGATGAAAACAAGAAAGTAAGACTCGAAAGATGCCGCCCGCTCCAACGTCGGGCCGCAGGTACGGGCTGGGAAAAATCGTCTTTACGGATGAGAAGCTGTTTACCGTTGAACAAGCTCACAATCATCAAAACGACAGAAATTGGTCTACAGAAGCCCCTGGACCTTCGTCCATTGTTGAACATCGCCAAAATCCAAGCCCAAGAGTGGTGCAAAGCCAATTTCCCCTCTTTCATTACTTCCCAAGAATGACCACCCTACTCACCGGATCTGAATCCGCTAGATTACAGCGTATGGTCGATTTTGGAAGCAAGGGCCTGTGCAAAACGCCACAAAACTTTGGAGTCCCTGAAGCAAGCGTTGCATCGAGAGTGGGATCGCATCGAACGGCAGACGAACTACGGCCTATAGCCCCAACATTTTTTGAAACGTTTGAGCTTGTGTATTCGTGCTAAAGGTGGCCACTTCACAATTTGTTTTGAGTTACTATTAATGATAAATTTTTTTCATTAAAAAATGTTGTATACACTTATTTTTTGTCACCCTGTAATAAATGCATTTAATAACCATGTCCAGGTAGATCTTATATGTATATACATACTTCTCGAAGGCGTTTGACAAATTGATCACTCAATTCTTTTGTAGAAGCTCAAACATTATGACATCAGGGGAATTCTCTTAGAATTCTTCTAAATAACAGAAAATGATTTGTGAAAATCGGTTCTATTGTCTCTAAAATTTGAGTTAAGGCTTATTCAGGTATTCCGCAAGGAACACACAGTGGCCCATTGTTATTTATAAATGACTTACCAACTCATTTAAAGTTTGTCAACTGCCTAATGTTTGTGGGTGATGAAAAACTTCTACCTGAACGCAAACGCACACCATCTGACAGCAATAATTTGCAAGTCAGATATCTGTGTGTTCGAGCAATGGTGTACAATAAACCATTTATATTGCAATGTAGAAAAATGTATTACGATAACATGGGGAAATCAGACGTTTATATATAATATTTAATTACAAATTAAATCAAAGTTTACTAAATCGGTGTTACGAAATGAAAGATTTAAGTGGTATTTTTGACGTTAACTTATCATTCTCCAATCATATTCGGTTTCAATGTCTCCAAAGCATTCGCAGTGATCGGTTTTAATGAAAGAAACACTAATAATTACAAAGGCCCTCAGATGTTGAAGTCGCTTTATATTGCCTTAAGGAGAAGTTGCCTAGAGCATTGCGGAAAAGGAAATCCATTCTAAAAAAATCGAAAAAGCGCAACAAATTTTTATCAAACTAGCTTTGTAAATTGACTGGCCACATGGACCTCTTCATCATATCAGTAGACAGAAATTGTTAGGCCTACAGTCATTGTCTGATAGAAGAATCTACTTCTCATTAATTTTTGTTTATAATGTTATAAATGGCATCATTAGCTGCCATATCATAGATTTTAATGTTAATATTAAAAAAAAGAAAGAACACTGCTTCATTCAAATAGTTTCCAAAGCTGGTGTTGCCTTAGCTGATACGATGAACCTAATTTTTCAGCACATTTTTGTCGGTATGGCTGCACTTATTTCCTTTTCGTATAAGACTTATCTTTAACCCTTCGTTGGACACATTTTTTAAAACCTTGGGTTGGGCACCCAGGTCTGGCCGTTTCTCGTCCTGTTCGAGGATCCTTTCTACAAGGTTATATGCATAAATCCATAGAAAATTAAATTTTAAGAAGCTACCTGCAAGCTCAAGTCGTTAGTTATAAAATAAATATTTTAAATTCCCGTCCGTAGTCGAAAAAGGTCTGGCCAGACCCGAGTGCCCACCGGAGAATTAATCGTTTCACACAAATTGTGTAGTATACTAATCTAATAGCTCTGATGCGAAGCAGCGCGGTGGCCAATGCACAAATGCACCCGCTTTTCTTCTAACGAGATTAGAAGGTAATCTTTTTGCAGTTTCAGAAGGTAATTCACCGTTTTGCAAGTAAATTTTTCATATTTCTCAGCGTTCTTCAAGCATAAAGCGAACCATTTCGTTAACCGAAGATAGTTCAAATTTCAAAGATCAGATGGGCCACATTCTCTTTGGTAGCTAACGTAGATTTTGAGAGGTTTCCCATATTTGAACACTAACGGGTTCAAAATTGACTTCGGTGTTTAGGTGGATGTTTATTCCGAGAAACTTAACATAAAGCACTAAGTTTGGGAGACTACAGGTGCCTCTTTTAAACGCAAGTGTTTGATATTTTCGAATCTTGTAGGATCTAATCAAATGAGGGCACGAACAATATGATCAGCACAATGTTTTGAGATCTAGAAATTATTTATTAGTAACATTTTCTGCTGTAACCCCATCATAGCTGGTAAACCTTTAAGTCATATAACTAAAGAACTCGTGAAATGTTTAATAATTGGTCGATGATAATTAAACATAAATATAAAATGCACAAAAATGTAAAAAAAATTATAAGGAAAATGAAAAAAAAAAAAATTCAAAAAAGAAGAGAACATAAAAGAAAAACAAAAACTTCTCAAACTTAAAGAAAACTCTTAATTTGGTCAGTTTTAAAGAGCTAAAAAAATTTTGACATTTTATAAAAATTCTAGCAAACGTTCACATTTTGAAAAAAAAAGAATTAAAAAAGGTAAATAAATATCCAAAAAAAAAAAAAAAAAAAAATAATAATAATAAAAAAAAATAAATAAAAAAACCAAAAATATTAAAAAAAAACTAAAATAAAAAATAAAAAAAATAAAACTTCTAAAAAGTGAAATCTTATTTTACATTTAAGCAAACTCTCAATTTGGGCAGCCTTCATAATTTTAAAGAACTAAAAAAATTTTTACATTTTATAAAAAATTCAAGCAAACTTTCACCTTTTGAAAAAAATAGTTAAAAAAGGTAAATTAATATGCAAATACAAAAAAAAACAAAAAAATAATAATAATAATAAAAAATATAAATAAATAAAAAAAAAACCAAAAATATTAAAAAACATTTAAATAAAAAATTAAAAAAAAAAGAAAACTTCTCTGTAAAATTGAAGTGTAATCTTATTTTACATTTAAGCAAACAATTAATTTTATCTGCTTTCATAATTTTAAAGGATCACTTACATTTTATAAAAATATAGAATTATATAAAAAACTTAACTTAACAAAAATTAAAAAAAATAAAGAAAATAGTAATAACAAAAAAAAAAAATTTTAATTTAAAAAAGAAGAGAATGTAAATTCAAAACATAAAAGAACAACTTTTCTGTAAAGTTCGCGTGTAATCTTATTTCACATGTAAAGCAATGCCTCTTTAGTCAAAATTTAACTTTACAAAAAATATCTCAACTTACTTATTTAATTTTATACAAGCCACCTATCAGAAAATTTGATGGTAGCTGGTAGCTGGGCTAGAACAAATCTTGAGAAGGCTGAAGTTCTTGCAAGACACTTCAAAAGTACTTTCACCATGTGAACCTTTCCCCGACCCACGCAAAAAAAGATCCACGCAAACCAAGAAATGTTACATTAGAAGAAATAAAACAATGCATATGTAAGAGAACTGATCCTAAGAAGTCGCCAGGAGACGACCTAATAACTGGAAAATTTTTAAGAGAACTTCCAGGGAAGGGGCTTATCTATATAAGGAACTTGTTCAATCAAATCTTGAACTTAATATTTCCCAAAAGTATGGAAAATTGCTCAAACTATTGCAATACCAAAACCATGCAAGGATCCTACGCAAGTAACTTCGGTCAGACCTATAAGTCTACTGCCAGTATTATCAAAAATTTTGGAAAAGTTACTTTTTGGCAGAATCGATCCCATTATACAAAAGAACAAAATAATACCTTGCCACCAATTCGGATTCAGGCAAAAACATTTCACCATCCAACAAGTTCACAAGTTACAAACCAAATTTTTAAAGACATCGATAAAAAACGAACGTGCGAAGCAGTATATCTCGACGTAGCCAAAGCTTTTGACACAGTATGGCACGCAGGACTTTTACAAAAACTCTTAACTTATTTACCAACAGACGACTAAAAATTAATGAAAAGCTATATAACTGGAAGACAATTTTATGTAAAATTCGAAGATGAGTATTCTGATATACTAACAATGGAAGCAGGTGTACCGCAAGGTTGTGTCCTCGGGCCGCTTCTCTACCTTTTTTATACAGCTGATATCCCTACACTCTCTAATAGCAAAATTTGCAGACGACACTGTCTTGGTAGCATCAGACAAAGATCCAAGGACGGCTGCTTATAAACTTCAGAAATTACTTGACAACACCATTCAATGGTTCGAGAAATGGGGAATTTAAATAAACGAAGATTAAACCACCCAGAAGAGAAAAAAACAATACAATCCAATATTCATAACGAATAAACAAATCCACCACGATACAAAGGCAAAATACTTGGGTATGATTATAGATAATAAACTTAACTGGAATTTACACATTGGACAAAAACGACGCGAAATCAAGACTAGGTATAAACAACTTCATTGGCTTTTTGGGAAAAATTCAACGCTCTCACACCAATATGGAAATATTGCTCAGAGCTTTAGGGAACTGCGAGCAGTACAAATATAAAAATTCTACAACTAACGCAAAATAAGATACTTCGTATAATATCAAAAGCAGAATGGTATATACTAAATGATAATATCCATCGAGACCTTAAAGTAAAAACAGTCCATGAAGAAATACAATACGTAGCAACAGCTTAAGACACACAAACCGACTACTAGAACATTCTAACAGGGGAATTCGGCAACTTCCATTAAAAGAGGAAACCGAGGCGAGGAGACTTAAGCGCAAACTGACCTGAGATTTAAATTGTGTCACAATTTTATGAATAAGAATGAATAAATAATTTTGAATAAATAATTTTTTAAATCAATGTATATATGTAGTGGTATTGGCTTCTAAATACTGTTGAAACCCAAAAAGAAAGAAAAAATTGTAAATATTTTAAGTTGAAATAGAAACAATAATAAAGGGTAAAAAAAAATATTATTTACTTGCATGCTTCATATTCACAAAAAAAAAGATCGTTAGAATGACAAAAAAATTGTGAAGTAGGGTTACGATAATAATTGAAATATCTCACGTACACCTGTGCTCAAAAAAATAGACCTGCGACGAATTACCAAGTTTTAAATTTTTGGTTTTATTGTTTTTATGTAATTTTCTTTTTATATGTTTTTACTAAAGAGCAGTGTATTCCACAACAAAAACCATACAACTCAAAGCGTCAAATTAACAAATTAAAAAAAAATCAAAATTTCCAACTTTTTATTCCGAGTTTTTAGAAATTCTAACTTTCATATCTAAAGGCCTTTCACTAACAGCAACCAGTGACCGTCCGGTCGCCTAGACAATGGGAGATAAAGGAAAGGATCATCAGCATCATCCTGAGGGCAACTATAAAATATCAAATCAATTTTTTTGAAAAAAATATCCGCTAGATGGCGTTTACAAAAATCTTACTTATGGCCGGATTTAATTTGGGATTTCAGTTAAATATTTAATAAATTAATGTATTTGCACAATACTAACCTACTAAGTGGCATTGGCATATTAAAAATACATAAAATAAATATACACATTCTGAAATTGAGGCACTACCGCTGCGATCGAGAGTGAGTAAATACAATTTTGTTTGTCTACGTATTAGGAAAATGGGGATATACAGTCTGTGTCAGAAAAAAGGAACTGCGATTATTCATGAAGCATAAAAGATATATATAGAAATTTTTTTTTACATGAAAGTAAGCCGTGTAGTCTCCATCGTTGTCGAATATAGCCTGGCATGCTTTCAACAAGCTTTTGCGTAGCTCGTCGACAAAGAGGGCCAAATTTTGCGAACTTGACGCACGAGTTGCTTTGAATTATGGACTGGCCTTCCGGCAAGATGCGTTGTCATAGTTACCCATTTGCCTCCTTCAGTCGACGTTCGATGGTGTTGATACTCACATCTATTCCCTTTTTAGCAAGAACTGATTGTGTTTGGCGTAGTCCCAAAGAAGGGTCCCACTTAAAAGGTTGGACGATCACTTTATCCTGTTTTTTTGTCGTCACTCGCTTCAAGCCGCGCTTGGAAAAGTCATAAACATTTTTGTACAACTTATACCGCTGATTCCACATTTTCGGTCCTTTCAAATGCGTGCATAAAAATACCGCCGCGAGACGCTTCGCATACTTTTCACTCATTTTTGTTTGGTTGCGTTTACGAGAAAGTCTCGAACGACACTAACCTGAGTAAGCGCTGGCGTCGTAGCCTTTGAGTGGGACTATTACGCAGCAAAAAGTAGAACGAAATATATCTTGAAGTTACGAGAAAAAAACCGGTTCTTTTCTTCTGACGCAGACTGTAGAAGGAAATCAAAATATTCACGAAGAACTGTTCTCTAAAGCATTGTTTTTTCACAGAATCTCAGCATAGTAGAAAACTTTAGTTTCATCAGTCAGTTATATGCCGACTGAAATTAAAAAAAAAATTGCTATCCGGACCGTTTCCCTCTTAGTCATGTCTGAACATCACCGGCGCATATAGGTCACTGATTGCTCCTTTCTTCGACAGCCTGGGGCAGTGCGCCAACCTAAATCCCATCAATCTTCTCCATTATATCAACTCTTCTGATGGTTCGCTGTAGATATCTGCCCGTTGGAGGTCTCATAATAACATCAAAACGGCGCTTTAGCGCTACTTGGGGGTGTGCCAGAGTGGTACTTGAACCACCAGCCTTTATTTAGTAGATCAATGAAAATAGTATTTTTCCTCGTAATTTAAGTTTTTCGACTTTAAATCCACTAAAATGAAGCTATTAACGAAAACTTTAAACTTTGATTAAGAAATTGCGGCATCTGCAATAAGAAAACTGAATTACAGTTCAGTTGTCAGTCTGTCAGTTGTCAGAGTTCCCTAAGAAATCCCTACACTGCCAGCATTTAATGTTTGCGAAATTCTCAGAGGTGTAGACAAACATCTAAAATGCAAACACATGTGCCGGCATGCCTCTACTGAGCTTATAAAACAACTTGTTTTTGTTAGCTATTCTCTTAATTATTCCCCATATCCCTTTACTTGCCTCCTCTCGTACAATACACAGCCGATAGCTAGCCGGCCTTTGGAGCTGTGTATTTATCTAGGTTTTGTTGGTCAAATTGTTATTTAAGTAATTCCCAATTTGCGAAGGACAGCGCTTCACATGTACGTAGTAGTCGCACTGTTGCTGCAGCAGACACGCACACACACATACGCATAACAGCTGATGCCGCTGTTAAACGCAATGCTTATTTAATATATTTGTACTTTACATCTACATACCCGCGTTTTTACGTGTGTGCCCGGTTGTATCGTTGGGCTTTCGTAATGTGTCTGCAAAATGAAAAGCATCGACTGAGGTCACATACTCACGTCCACTCTAAATGGAGGCGGGATTGAAATTGTTTTGTGAGTAGCACGCAACAAAAACGTGGGACTAAAGTAAATATTTTTGGCACATTTGTTTTCACTGGGTTAATGGGTAAGTAAATAGTAGCGGCGTGCGCCTAAAAGGCGGTCGCATACTATGTACATTAGGGCGGGTCGATTTAAAAATCGCTCATTGCTCTGTGAAAATCGTATTCTAGGGATCAAAATAAGAAACTTTGCCGAAGGAACCATACCTCTAAAACGAATTCTGATGTCCCCCAATTTGGGTCGAACGAAAAATCCCACTTTGACCCATTTAGAGTGCTCCAATCGAGTCCAAATGTATGACCGACCCCCACTAACTTTGGACGGCCGATCCACCCATGCCAGTGGCACACCCCCTGGAACTCCCCTGGGCGGTTCCCCATACAATCATTTCAAAATATCACCATTTTTGGCCTTTACATGGCCCAAATTGGGGGACATCAGAATTCGTTTTAGAGGTATGGTTCCTTCGGCAAAGTTTCTTATTTTGATCCCTAAAATATGATTTTCACAGAGCAATGGGCGATTTTTTTGCCTCCCCACAAATCGACCCGGCCTAATGTACATATAGAGTGTTGTATACGAGCACATATATACAGATACAGTGACTCACAGCTTATTTGATGCAGCCAAAAAAAAAAAAAATAATTGAAATATCAAATATATTTTATGGTAAGTATTTCCATTACAGAAAAAGTTTTTATATTTTTTTATTGTTAAATAACAAAAAAATGTTCCTTCATAAGAAAGATATGTCAAATTAAAATAATTAAGTTACAGTTTTGAGGTCACGGCTTAAATGATGCACTAAATTAAAAGAATTCAAAAAATATAAACATAATTAATATTTCGATTTCATGATTACGGCCAATACTTAATGGGGTATCCTTTTTGATTCAGAACAGCTTTTAATCGGGAATTCGTAGATTCTACAAGTTTTGCTGTATAATCGGAACTAATTTATTCCATTCTTCCTGTAGTGCCCGTTTCATATCAGTTGGCATTAGAAATATTGTGGTTTCATATTTTATTTTCCAGCACTGACCACAAATTCTCAATAAGTTGAGATCTGAACTCTGTGCAGGTGTCTGTACTACATGTGGGCAGTTCCAGATGAGCCAAGTTCTTACAATACCAGACGTATGCTTGGAGATCGCTGTCTTGGTAGAACCTAAACGAATCCCCAATGCCTATTTTATCCGCACTTTTTACTAAATTACATGGTTGAACCGGCGCGGTGTTCGGTTCTCTCCAAACGCAGAACTTCCCATCATACCTGAAAAGGTTAAATTTGCTTTTACCCGCAAGAACAACGGACTTCCAGAACGAAATGTTTTCGTTCAAATGTTGTCTGCAAAACTCTATTCTTTCTTTTCTATTACGAGCTTATTTCGGGCAGTCCTTCCATGAAAGTTTTCTTCACGCAGAACTCAACGAACAGTTTCAGGGTTACAGATCTTGTCTAAGTATTTTTCGACTTCGTTCGTTAATTTTAAAGCGCTTAAATCGGGTTTTTCTTTAACTTTGCGAACAATCCACTTCTTATCTGCATCATTAAATATTTTATTTGGCGCAGATCTATCCTTATCTCCTCTCCTGTTTTCGTGGCGAAACCATTCTATAATGTGCTGGACAGTTGAGCCACTAATAGCAACAATTTCTGCAGTTTTTCGTTGGCTTTTGCCCTCCTTATAATGACGAGTAACGCCTTCCCTTTTTACAAGTGAGATCTGTTGTCCCATTTTAAAAAATTTAATTCGTTTCAACTTTTCTTTACAAAATCTTTTTGAGAATCATTTAAGAGGCTAAGTTAAACAGAAAATACACTGCATCATTTAAGCTGTGAGCATATTTTGATGATGATGTCTAAATTTTTTCAGCAAGCTTTGTTCTTGTTGTTGTTCTTTCTGCAGTGGTAAACAGTACATACATATCTCATCACAAGTCGTATACATTTTTTTTATTAAATTTAATAAACATCGAGTCATTTTCTTTTTTCTAAAAAAGTATTACCTGCATCAAATAAGCTGTGAGTCACTGTATATATATGTATGGATGCCTCACTAAAAAAGTAGAGGTTTTTCCATCGTATTTATAAAATTTATTATGGCTTTTATAATGAGTTGCATTCGAAGATCGAATTTTGAATTCAATTTGTGAGCAGTGCATCCTTATCGAAATTATCGTTGAGTACCGAATTTTTTATCGAGCAGAATTTTGCTTTCGCTGCTGCTGCGTAATGTGCGTAAATTGCTAAGAATGTAAGTATTTTACGTAAGTTTTTCACTTTTCGGCGCCTGAGCACTAATTTTAAACAATTTCAATTAATTCTAGGCACATCTCATGTCGCTAAAGCAAGAAAATCATCGAATTGCAAAAGAAGTCTTTTAAAGATTCAATCGCCAAAAAAATGTGATGAATTTGCGCAAGAATTCAATTAGTGTAAGGTAGTAGAGCGACAGCAAAATGGATTAGGGTGAGCTATAGGTAGGTAGGTAGGTGAAATGGTGGAAGTACCACTCCCAATAGGCAGATATCTACAGCCAACCATCAGAGGAGTTGATGTAATGGAGATGATTGATGGGAATTAGGTTGGCGCACTGCCCTAACTTGTCGAAGAAAGGAGCATCCCAGTGACCTTAATCGTCTAGCTGCCAAACGCAGACATTTACATAGAAAGTGCTCAACGGTCTGCTTCTTTGAATGGCCCCCACAGCTTTTGCAATGCGGGTTAAATGGTAGACCTAGACTTTCCGCATGTGTGCCGATCGTCCAGTGCCCGGTAAACAGAGCTACGAGTTTGGAAATTCAATGGCGTGGAGTCTTCAAAACTTTCTGAGTGTTCTGTCTATTGTACTGGGGTCATATGGTAGTCGAAATAGCACATGAGGAAAGGCAGCTCCATCTGTTCTCTGCGCTTTCCTAAGAAATAAGCGGTGCAATAGACCCCTTTAACAATAGTCAGGGCGATGCTAATAGCCGGGTATGAGGTCTTCGATACCAATTCAGTCCACTTCATGGCAAGTTCATCAGAAATTTCATTTTTGCTTTGATCGCGGTTTCACTACCGGCAAAAAATGTTAATATCTCCCTCGACCCCTTGTTCCTTAGGCATTATGCATGCCAGCAGGATCGCAAAGATCTCTGCCTGAAACTGAAAGCTAGCAGTGTGAGCTGTAGTGACTTTGGATTTCCGCATATATTAACTCCAGTTTTGGTATTTTCAGATGCAGTTCAAAGTCACCAGCGAAAGCTGCTTTACAAATCTTTGAAGCACTGCAGCGAAGTGTCATTGGTTGATTTTTTTCGTATATCACCAACACAATCTCAGTTCGAGCACACCTCAAGTGACGCCAGCCCATCAGTTGATTCTGTCAAAATCGCTCAGAGCCGTATAACGGTCTGTAAAAGAACTCACTTTTGAAATATTTTCACCATGACTTTGACTGCGACGGATGTGCCTAAAACCACGGACTCTGAAAGGAGACTCAGTGCCTGCAGATAATGAGCAGACTAGCGAAAGTTGTCAGGTATTTGTCTTTTTCGGAAGTGAGCCACAGACAGATTTTATATTCTTTGTCAACATCGAAATGCCGCCACCTACAAATCTCCGAAGCATTTCAGCAAAAAAAGTAATACAAAGTTACCGATAGAAAAGTGGCAACACAATGGGGGTCTAGGGGTCTAAGTGAGATCTTTTTACAGATCAGCTAGCACTACCTAACCTAACCTACCGATAGAAAAATAATTCGTCTCATAGACCCAGCTGTTGACTAAAACTTGAGCTTTCAGTTGGACCTAAGCCTTGCTTGGCATTTGAGCTTTTGGATTGACACTTACATTTGTGTTCACAATAAAAGCAGCGCGTCATTTTGCAAAGTTTTGACTATTTATTAATTTTTTCGGTTTTTTGTAAAAATATAGCTTATATTACAATAAAACAATATTATTAAAGATACAAATTTTGCACAAAATTTTAAAAACTTCAACAATTTTTCATCCAAATTTAGAATTTTCGGATAGCCAAGCGGCCATCAAATCAATGAATGCGGTTATACTCAGATCGAAGGTTGCACAGGAATGCCGGGCAGCCTTAAATGATATTAGTGTTTAATTTTTTTAATTCCCTTACAGAGCTGTCTGGCGTGGGGGATCAATTCTACGCTTCATAAGAGCGACGAAATGGTTCCACGAAGGAAGGTAAATGGGGTTCCCGTGCAGCACAGTGGTATCACAACGGACCTGTAAGGTCTAAGTGATTTGGTCGTGCAGAACGACTACCACTATAACCTAACCTAAATTAAAAATTTTTTAATCAAAATTTCTAAAAAAATTCCAAGTAAGCAGTTTTATAGCCAGTTAAATTTTGGTATAATAAAGCGTAAGTTTGAAGTGGCAAAAAAATCGCGTTGATTTTCGAAAATTATTTTGTTTTGGTGGCGAGCATCGTTAGACGGAAGAAAATGCATAACACCGTAACACAAAAAATTTCAAAAATCAAATTTTAGTGAATTCTCAGTTACTTTAAGCTGGCACAGTATTATAACAAAATTTAATGGTTAGAAAATTGGCCTACACAGGATTTTTCAATAAATCTTTAGAAATTCTGACTAAAAAGTTTGAAGTTTTTATGAAAAATTTGTTGAATTTTTTAAAATTGTCTAAAAAGTTTGCAATACTAAGCTATGTGGTTTTTGTTTTTTTTTTTACTTACATATATTTTTATATAATAGGAAGAAAAAAATCAAAAATAAATAAATAGTCAAAAGTTTGCAATGTGTCGCACTGATCTGACGAACCCAAGGGGATTTCTCCATGATGGAAAGAATAATGAGATGGCGCCGTGGTCCCGTTACTTTGCGCTCAGCGAATTCGACAATGAGTTACGTGGTTTTAGCACCAGTATGGCCAGATTACTATTTTCGTAACTTGATTTAGCATGTTTTTTTGTTATTTAGTCTCGGAGTTTTAGTTCTTTCTTCATGCCATTTTTCTAGTCCGTTCTAATTAAAATGTAATGTTTATAATTTTGTAAAATATACATTTTTTAATAATTAGTTAAATAATTTCCTCAGTTTTATTTAGCTTTACTTGTTTTTAACATCTGGCAGCATTGCCCGCGTTTGCAGTTGTTGTTGGTGTTCTTCTGCTTTCGGCAGTCAAATCTCTCTCTTGCTATTGCAGTGTTCCCTAGCTTTGAATATAAAAACGCACTAAAATGCCCATTTAAAGAAAATAAACACCAAATTTTTATTGAAGCACTTAAAGAACGTGACAAATTGTCTTTAGTATGTGCGTTTTTTTAAATAGATGTGTTTTGCTTATGTACAATTTAATTTATGAGTTTTTTTAATTAAACGAGACTCTTTTGTTAAGGGAACGACTTATTTGCATTATTTGAGGTTATGTAACTAGATAAGGTACTCTGTTTGTAAAAAAGTAGTTATAGTTTTTTCAGTATTTTCTGGTATTTTGTGGCTTATTTTTACAATGAATACACCTCTTGATGCCCTATGCCCCGCTAAGGATTGATGGCCGGAAGAAACGATTACATCTCTATGGTTTTAATCCGCATTCAGTAAATTCAAACTCCTTTTAAATGTGTAAAAAGTTTTTCAATCTTAAGAAAAGTTGAGAGAGGAACATTTAATATTCTTGCATAACCTTAAAAGGAGCCAAAAATTAAATTTACACTTTCAAAATATCAAATTTTATAAGGACCAACTAATTTTTATTAGCACTAAAATCTTCTCAGAGTGGCCTTTTTTAACCTTTTTTTGCATAATAATACAGTTTTTTTTAACTTAATGTTTCGGTAGCTTTAAATTAAAAAAAGAAACAAACACGAAACTTCAAAATTTTCGCATTTTCGGTATAAAAAAGCATTAAATTTATTGCGAAGAGCAAATGCTTGGCAATACTGCACAACTCGGAAAAACGTGACATCACGCACTCTCTGATGGGATTTCTCCACTTACTCATAAATGCGACTTACTCGTTTTTTTTTATTTTTATAAATTAAAAAATTTTTTATATTTTGGTGTTTTTATTTTTTTTAATTTTTTTATATTTCTTTTTTTATTTATGTATTTTTTTTTCTTCCTTGATAAATGATACATTTAGAGGGCCTTCTCATTAATTGTAATTTTCCTTCAAGTGTTGCTATTATAATTTGTTTAAATTTCACTAATATTTAAATAAAAAAAAAGTATTCCACTCACCCGCTTTCTCCTCTGTTGCAGTCACTGTCGTTGCGCTCGCTGCCGTTCCCAGCATCGACGATAAATTATGCAACTCAATCTTCTTTGTCTTCGCTATGTTACTGAAGAGGTCCGCGCCACCTACGCTGTTCGCTGCCGTTCCATCTTGCGGCGTCACTGTCGCCGCACTGCCACTACTCCCACTACTACTCAGCACCTGCGCCAATTTCTTGCCCAATTGCAACGCCATTTGCTCATCCGGACTATCCGATTCGATTTCCGGACTTGTATCAGGCACCAATTCTAAGTAAGTTGTTTGTGAGACTGACAAATGCGCTACCTTATCGGCGCGATGTCTTCGTTGCAGCTCGTGCACAGCACGTGCTGTTGTCGGCGAGAGTATACCCGAAGTATCGGCTGATGTTATGCTGATCTCGCTAATCGGGCGTTCTTTGATAAGTGTTGGTAGATCGTTGAGGCCACGCGCTGCCAAACGATTGAATGGACGTGAAATTCTATCCACTTCATTGGCAGCTTCTGGGTGTAGTGGTTGTTGTTGTTGCTGCTGTTCGCCAATGCTACGCGGTGAAATGGGGTCTGTAAAGAGTGAATCAGAACTTGTTGACATTTCCTTGAGTAGAACAATATCGTAGTTTTGTTGTTGTTGTTGTTGTGGCTGTTGCCGGTTGAACTGGCGACCGGAGACGAGCATGTTGTTGTACTCATCATAGACTTCTCCTTCGTCCAGTGCGTCTACAACAGTGCAGTAAAAAAGGCGATTTTGGAAAATTGTGCCACAGCAGCCAAAATGTGAGGTGATAAAAAGAATCAAATGTTAGAGAGAAATATTTCTTTCACTACTAAGTACTTAGTATTGTGTCAAAGAGCGAAGTGTGGTGATGCAGCAGAATGGGAATGCGGATGCGTTGAGTTAAGGAATATCTGATAGGAAATGGCAGTTTCCAGTTTGGTTGGTAGTGAGTGAGAATTTTTTTCTTCTAAAATTTTAATTTGAGTTATAATCAGAGTCTAAATAGTTTATGGGGAGTAAATACTTCTAGGAAATATTAGTAACAATAAGCTAAATGAGCAAATGAGCTATGATATTTCTAAACTAATCAATTTCAGATGAAACTTTTATCACCGGCATGAACCGTAGGTTGGAATAAACGCTCGGATGATAACCCAGAAGATCGTTTGAAAGATGAGAACATTCAGAAGCTTAGGTACATACATACACACATGGGATTCTAATCCTTTCATATAAAATAAATTTAATTAATTAAATTAAATGAAAAAAGGCTACCCTTCCAAGTACAGAGTTTACCTTGCACAGCTTCACGATATTTTGCAATTATAGGGAAGCTTAGCTCATAATTTCGATATTCAGGTGCCATTTACTAAGATTTAGTTTTTAGTGAGCAGGCTTCGAATGCAAAGGATATGAAATCTCGGCAAGCAATTATTAAAAAGTAAAAAAAAAAAAAAATCGAGCTTCAGATAGACTATAACGTCAGCGTAGAAAGAGACGGAAATCTGGGGCAAAACATCCGGGGTATTCAAAATAAATGGAAGGAATAGATAGCTAGATAGATTCTTTTTGAGGTTTGCGCTTCGATCTCATGGCCTTTTGTGCCTTCTACTCATCACTGTACCTCATCCAGACACAGTTGCCTTATTAAACTCAGGATAGAGCTAGGTTCGATTGAGCGTATGTGCCTTTCTTCTGGCTGCAGTTGGCCAAGATGTCTGAACCTTCTCAGCGCTATAGGAGAAGAAGCATTGCAGTCTGCAGTGGACTGTGAGAATGCAGTTTATCCTTGGGGAGGATTATGAGTTTTTTAAATCTCTTTTCTCGTTGCACCCTGCCTGTAAGGATTTTGACTGGCGTAGCTCCAGACTTTGGTGCGGGCAAATTTCCCTAGCTCATCATTCCTAAGCTCGAGAACTATTTAACAAGACCGCAGTCTCTCTCGCCAATGCGTGAGGACTTGATTTCACAGTCGATAGGGCCTTAAGTGCCGCCAGACTTTCGCTCAGAATGGCAATTCGCTCATTCTGGAAATTTCTGCCTAAGTTTAATTCTGCACATAGACAAATGGGATATATCTCCGCTTGGAAGATGCTTGGAAAGCTACGCATCGGTACAGAATGCTTGGTTTTGGTCCGGTAAATTCCACCGCTTATGCCTTTCGGGGGTCTTCGAGCCATCACTGTACTAGTGCAGGGTACTCTCTTGGAGTTTCCTTTCAAATGCAGGTTTACTCCAGTTTAACTTATCGCCCAGTTCAATTCTGAACTTCTTTTTGAAATTGATGATTTTAGTGATATCATCTCTGGGTAGCTGGGTAAGTGGTAGGGAAGTAATAGATTATGTTAGGTTAACTTAGTTTGGTTGCTTGTCTAAGACAGGAAACTTGGTAGCCCTAAGGCCAATTGTGATCCTGCATTTTGATTTCCATCCCCCTAACTAAGTTGCTTAAACCACTCCAGTGAGCTATTTGCCAATTTCCCAGGTCTTCAGAGAAATATTCGCCAAGATATTTGGCACGGCTTCTATGAAGTACAGGGAACCACGGAGGAGGTGTTGTTCCGACTCAATTTCTTCCTCATCTTCACAGCTCCGGCAGACGTTATTGTGAGGTACACTCATGCTACGAGCCAATCGTGCAGTTAGTTACATGTTATATCATCTGTAAGGTAGTTGATCTGTTGAATGCAAGCAGACATTTTGTCCTTTTAAGCTTCAGTTTTGGCCAGAACGCTTTAGAGACCCTGCAGTTAGTTGCCAGAGCCCACCTTCTATTGGTTTCCGCGATTACGTTCAAGTCGATCGCTGTGTTTAGTTCGTTTAGAGGAAGGCTTATGTCCTGTACTACTCGCTCAAGGTCAAGCTCAGATCTTTTCCTTACACACTCATCCGCTTTTTAATTTCTCTTCACTCCAGAGTGGATATTGTTGGATAAGCGAGAGTGATCTCCTGCATTCTTTAACAGATCTCGAATTGATGCGCGTTGAGGCCAGTGATTTGATCGCTGCCTGATTATCAACAAAAATGCTAAGGTTTGCCGGAGGTAAGTCCTTTAGTCTTATCGGCTACACTGGTGTGGGAGTCTAAAGGAGCAATTTGATGATAAGTGTTCCGAGTACACTCTCGATCTAGTGTCATTGTCCATATTTAAGCCATAAATATGGTGACCACCTTGCAACTGATATGGCTCTGGTATTCCAATCCTTTCTGTCGGGTATTCGTATATTATAGTTTGTGTTCAAATCTATCTTGGGGGCCAGTTAGTCTGTTTTTGATGCATTTTGCAAGTGTTATGCGGATAGTAGAATTGATGCATGACCGTGCGTGTTTTATGTGAGCATTCCTGCTGCTTTAATCCTAGAAACAGATTTCTCCGCCATCCCTTTAACATTAATATTAATGAGTGGAATATGTCACTTCCGAAGCCGCCTGAGGCGAAAGGAATACTCTTCAGCCATTTTGAACAAGTTTTGGCTATACAACCAGCAACAGCTGTTGTTCGAAGTAGCATAGGCAACCTTTCCATCGTTTTGAGATCAAAGGAGACTGCAAGCAATACAATATTCTTTCGATTTACAAAGCGGAGGCAATTGGCATGGATGCGTAATTTCTACTAAAATCGAAAAATAATTTTAAATAATCGTTAGGAGAACCCCAAAGATGCCATATTTCAAACAAGAATGATTGATTACCAGGTTTCGATTTCAGCTATCGAGGACTCAGCAGCAGAACTCTGCCCACTCATGTTCCACGCTTTCACACAATCGTCTGCTCAATCGTTGTTCAGAGGGTAACGAAGTAGCATGAGTGTAGACTGCGTTCATTTTTTTTCGTATATCACCAAGGTAGTCTCAGTTTTTTCGTAAGCTAACCGTTGTCATGACCCCAGTTACTTCAGCTGATTCTTTCAAATTTGCTGAGAGCCGGTTAACGGTCTGATATTGACCGCACCTTCTGAATTTTTTTCACCATGCATATCAATAAAACTTGGAGAGATGGTCGTATTTACCTTGGCTGGTATCTCACCATGAGGAGAGTTGGAGTGAGTAGTTCTGCTTCCGTTCAAACTTCACATTCCAAGTTTACCCCACTTCATATTGCAAGGCTGATACTCATGATTTATTTTTAGTCACCATTAGTTACGTCAACAAACCGAGCATTCCGTTCGCTAAAAATTCAGCTCGAAGTTTTTGAATACTTGCGCGTTCATAATCAATCTTCCCACCATCTGCTTGGCATAAACAATTAAAGTACAAAATTTATGACATCAAACTTTTAATAAGCAGCCAATTTATGGGTGCTTTTCTTGGCAAAGTCATACTTTACGTTCTGTAAATATTGTTTTTTTTTCTTTTTGTATTGTCTTCCAGCACAGCCTACACATGACAATTAAAGGCTTTCAGAGTCAGACACAAAAAAAAAAAGCCAACAGTGGCTTTGTAAACAAAAGTCAGATGCCGGAAGATAATGCAAACCAAAGAATTTAAAAACACACTTCCAGTGCTCTTTCGGGAGAAGACAAACGAGAGATAGAGAGAGAGAGAGAAGAGAAGACTGGAAATATAATAATAAAGCAGCACAGGGAATGAAAGCAAGAAAAGGCCGTAGAAGTAAATTTAGCCGGTTAAGAACCAATGATTTAAAATTAAAATTAATAACACAAACAATAATTCGAAATACCTAAATACATAAAATATAAATTGCATGATTTGAGAGGAAAATTATAAAAAATGCAAATCATCGAAAAATTACCGGAAGCATGTTAAGGTCGTAGGCTGGTAGGCGAAGGTCATGTGTAGAATTAAAGTAGGACTTTTTGTTGCTAAAAACGCTATATTTGTGGCAGAGTAGCTGCATTATATATTTCTTTGATTTCCATGCGCAAATACCGTAAAAAATGAGGTTGCGCCGCTTCATGCTGGTTCATTTTCTGCTTTGCTAGGTTAAGGGACACGCTCGAGCACTGCATGTAAAACAATACCTACATACATACATATGTATATATTTATGTATATATTAACATAGATATGTATGCATGCATAGGCGCGCTTGCAGACTGTTTGTGGCTACTCGCTTGGAACTGGAATTTGTACCGTGGAGTCGCTGAACTGTGGAGGAGGTTGCGTGCAACATGACATGGCAGCAAAATGACCAAAACGGAATTAGCGGCAACTAAACATTTAGACTAGTTGTTTGTATGTATGGTAGATAGGTATGTACAAATAATGGCGTAGAAGGTGGAGTTGAAGGTTATGGCAGAAGCTGAGTGCGGAAGGGGATTGCGGTGAAGCATTGAAAAATAACTGAATGGAAAGTGGTCTGACAAGCGTGGCAAGTTTGCGTTCTGACTGGGCGATTGGGTGCAAAGTGAAGTGGCTGATTTTCTTTCATTTATTTCGTTTTAGTTTTATTTCGAAATTTTCTTGGAACAGAAATTTTATTTTTAAATAAATTTTAAATTTATTTTAAATAAATTTAATTACACTTAAAATTATCTAAACAATTTTTTTAATAAATTTAAAATTATTTAAAATTAAATTATTCAAAATTGAATTTAAAATTATTTAAAATTTAATTTAAATTTATTTAAAATTTAATTTAAAATTATTTAAAATTTAATTTAAAATTATTTGAAATTTTATTTAAAATTATTTAAAATTTATTTCAAATTAAATAAATTAACATAAAACTTATTTTTACACAAATTTAAAATTAATTTCATATGGTTATAATTTATTCCACATCAATTTATTTTTTTCATTTTGTCTTTATTTTGTTTAAATTTTATTTAGTTCTCAAGTCGCATTTCATTATTCCACTTCGTTTTATCTTAATTATTTCTATAGATTTAGGTTCTTCTTCATTCACCCTGTATTGTACTTAATTTCGTTTTAAATTATATGTACACATATATTATTTATTTTAGTTATTCTTGTATGATTTCCAAATTTTCAATAAAATTCATTTTAACAACTCATTGTAATTAATTTATTACTCACTTACGATACTTAAATTTTTTCTTTCATTTCATTTTTCGTTTTATTTTATTTCATCTTATCTGAATTTGTATTTTATTTTATCAATTTATTTAATATAATTCAATTTAGTTTATTTTGCTTTATATTTAATTTATTTCTTTACATTAATTTTATTAAAATTAATTAGTTATATTATAAAATTCACTTTTTTATTTATTTTATAACCTATGTATACTTTGTTTTTTTGTTTGTAATTTACTTCGCTTAACTTTATTTTATTTTTTATTTTTAGTTTATTTTATTTTATATTTAATTTATTTTTTAAAATTAATTTTAATTTATTTTATTTCATATTAACTTTTTTTTATATATTTTATAAACTTTACTTTATTTTTGTTTGTAATTTACTTCACTTTACTTTATTTTATTATTATTTTTAATCACTTTATATAATTTTATATTTATTGCATGTTCACTATATTTCTTTTATTTAGTTTGCCTTACTTTAATTTATTTTACTTCACTTCGTTTTATTTTATTTTACTTAACTTTATTGCATTTTACTTATTTTATTGGATTTCCATATATCAGTTAATTTATAATCTTTTTTTCATGTATTCGCTTAATTTCTTATTGAATATTATCTTAAAAAATGGGATAACAATTTGATCATAGTAGATCATAAGATGCACACACACGTACGCATACACACATCTATTCACTACCAGCTACTCACTGCTCAAGTACCGTTTCAAAAAAATCTATACATAGTACTCGTATATGTTTTAAAATATACAAATTCGGCTAATTAGTGAAAACTACAAATAGTTATAATGTATTTCAACTGTTTGTTTCACTACCAGATTGTTTTTGTGTTTTCCTATTTTGCCCACCTGTGGCTTCTTTGCGTGCGACTGCACTATCCGCTTCCACCGTCTTTCTGTGCACACTTTCCTCTTGCTTTTTTCCTTGTTCTCGATATTGAACTTCAACACGTTTTATGGCATTCGCCGTTTTCCATGATTCTGTTTGCACGACCAACCTGCGCGAGCACAATGTCTTCTCATGCTTTGTAATTTGCTTGAATTTTTCAGATTTTTCACTGTCAACACACTGATCCGTTGGTTCATTAATTTCACCTTTTCTTTGTCTTTGATATTTGTTACTTTGTGGCTTTGCTATGCCACAACCACAATCACCAGCAACAACAAGACTAATCGATTGCGCCCCTTCACAATCACTACTAATAACACTTTTTGACGTTTTAACTCGTTCTTCATTTGTCGCCGATGCGTTGCCTGTGAAATGTAAAGCATTACTAAAATCACACTGGAAATTGGTTTGTGTGATTTATAAATTGGTAGTAGAACTCTAGCTGGAGCTTCAGTTGGAGCTGTGTCTGCTTTGTTGCTGTCTTCCAGCAAAGAAAGCCAGCCAAACAAAACGAACGTTGAAAGCAACAGTGGTAGAAAAGAGTTGGAAGGCGCGGCGCGGCGTGACGCTTAAATTGACCGTCAGTGCTGTTCACTTGGTAGCTTTTGTATTTTGGAGAGTTGGGATTGAGGTGGCATGGAATCGGTGTTCCAAGGTGTGTATTTAAACTTTAATGCATGTTAAACACTCATACATACCTACTAAGTAATCGCGTGTTAAAGGTGTAAAACGGAAATTCATATGTACATATATATGAGCAGTAAAGGCTCTTGAGGGAAAGCTAATCAAATTAATAAGCTCGCATACTCGTATATGTAAAGTAAAACACCTGAGGTCATGCAGGCATTCGAAGGTCAGTCGGTGGTCAATCTATTTACATACTATATGTGACCCAAAGCATACTAGACCTAAAGCGTGGCGACATATTTACACACAAGGATCAATTGACATAGAATTACCTAAACTTTAAGCTGTCTTCAAATTATACACTTTCCTAACCCTTAAACATCATCTGCATTTCAGAAACTGTATCAATATTTCAGAATGTGGAATGAAGTTGAGTTCTCTAACTTCCCCAAGTAGAAGCTGAATATAGAGGATCTGATATGTGCTGTAGCGAGGAAGATCACTTTTCCGGATATTAAAAAATGTAAACTAAGGCACGGGTATGACCAAGTAAAACAGAAAATATTTAGCTCTTGAATTCCAAAAATTTAAAAAAGTGTGATTATGAAAAATGCCTATGTTAGATGGTAAGTACTATGAAAGCATCTAAATCTACCTAAATTCGGAGCAATTTGTTTACAAAAAATTTAACTCAAAATTTGTAACCGAATAAATTTGCTTTGAAAGAATACCGGCATCTGGAACAAGGCGCATAAGGAAGGTAAAACTTGAAATATTATCCAGCTTTATTGTTTAAACACTACATTGAGCCACATTATCAAGCTTTATTGTGTAAACATTAATAAGTTTATATGTTTTCGTTAGGCTCAAAAGTGGAATCATATCATAGCAAATTATATGATAGATAAGTTCAGGGAGTTTTCTTAAATTGTTTCCACATTGGAGATACATTAAGCAGAAACGGAAGGTTTTTTAGAAAAACATAATTTATTGGACCGCTTTAACTGAGAAGGGCAAAGTTTATAATGCATTACATTTATTTTGGATGATCATGAAATTAAGTTCAAGGTAACCCACAGTTCGTAGGTTTGAATTTCCGTACATGCAACACCAAAATGAAGAAAAAGCTTTTCTAATAGCGGTCGCCACTCGTCAGGCACCTCTGAGTGTATTTCTGGCATAAAAAAGTTTCTCATAAAAAATATTTGCCATTCGAAGTTGGCTTAAAACTGTAGTACTCGCCATTTAAGAAACAATAACAAGGCGTATGCTACAAATTGGAGGAGGAGCTCGGCCAAACACCCAAAAAGGGTGTAAGCGCCAATTACATATATATAACCCACAGTATTATCTATAAAAACGATTGGAAAATCTTTTCTTGCACGCGATTTTTTTTTAAACTTAAAATCTCCTAAAATATTAGTCATTTCCAACTGTCGACAAAGAAAAACACTCTATTCGAAGCCAATACATGATAACTCACTTTTTTTGTTTCTTTTTAATTAATATTCATTATGAAGTCCTGTTATCTATTTATTTTGAATTAATATTCTTTATGGCGCCCTCTTTCATTGGAATATTTTTGCTAACACTTTTATCAGTCCAGTGTAAACTCTACACCATCGCAATTGTTCAACACTGACGACAGTCTCTCCGTCCATTCTATCAGCACTGACTAAGCCTCTCTTTCACCGTACTTTGCACTCACAAAATCACGCTTTTGACGCTTCACCTTCCCCCCCCAACATAAATACAATTAGGTTTTTTATTATTACTCTACTACCAGTGGTTATGTGTGTGGCTACTCTACCATTTCGCTTTGAGCTGACATTCCACTTAGTAGCGTCGTTATTGTCTATGGTTGTGCGAGACGCTGGAAGCTCTTGGAAACTTTCCACCACCGCGCTAGATCCAACTGTTGATTCTTCCAATTGTTTGTAGGCATGTTTTCGAGTTTGTTTTGCTTGCTTGCTTCTAAAATTCGTTCTCTGCTGTGCTGTATTATCATTGCCCCCGCTTACTTCGTCGTCATAGTCTAACCAATCGCGCTCATCGTCCGTTGCGCTGCCTACATCGGCTGCTGTTGTGAATTCAATTGCTTCGCTGCTGCTATTATTGGCGACCGCAGCGAAGAGATGCTCAATGAACTCACGGTGATCTTCATTATCTTGTTTTGCTGGTGTTTGCTCAACCTTTAGTGCACTTGTTGTTGTGGGTGTTGTATGCTCAAAATCGTTTGATGGCTTTACTTTATTAGCTGTTGTAGTTATTTCGTTTGCCTTTTCATGCTGTGCCGTTATCACCACCTGTTGTGAGCGCGCTGTACTCTCTTTTGTAATATCTCTCAGAAGTTCTTTTGTCTCAGGTGGCTTTGGTGCAAGACGCTTTTGTTTGGTACCTGTACTCTTTTTGCAATCTTCTGTTGCTGCCGACTCTTCGGGCTCATAATCAACTTTTCTGCTGAAGAGTTTTGATATCTTTTTCTTTGCTGATTGTGGTTTTTGGGGTTTCCCTGCGCGTGTTAGTAATTTTAATAATTAAGATGTTCAAGAGATTAATTGTTAACAATGGCTGTGGAATTCATTGAAAATCTTAACAGAACTATTTCTTACGTTTCGTAACATTAACTCCAACACAAGTTTAAGAACTCCAAAACGGCATGCAAGGAATTTAGTTTGTATTTATGTAGATGCAGAATTATTTATTGTAGATAAGAGTTAACATTTTATTAGAATAGAAAGAGGTTTTGAAAGAAGCAACTACTTGGTACAACTACTTGGTTTTTCGAGATATGCAAATATGTACATATTTATACAAACTTACACACATACACATATAAATATTTGCAATGAATGATAGTTGGCTATTATGAGCTTACATACTTGTTTTTTTTAAAAGGCATTAAAATCGAGTTTATTTGTAAACTGCCATTGGCAATGCCTCTATTAGATATAATATAAATATTACGAGTAAAATATATGAGTAAACTGTAAAATATTGCTTCGAGATATCGATGTTGAAGGTTGTTCAGCGACGTTTTGCGTTGCAGTAGGAATATCCTCAACCTATCGACCAGGTTTTGGACTGCCAGTCCTTTTTCTATCCTCAACAGAATTAGTCTCTCATTAACCTTTGAATTGCGGACTCATACGGACGATTATTCTCAACAATAAAAACACATAATTGGCTATATACCGCCTAGGCATTATTCACTACCAGTGATGGTAAATGATTTTTTAAAAAATCCCTACACAGCCCAAAAAAATTCCCTACTTTTCCCTACACTTACAAAAAATGTTCCCTAAAAAATTCCTTACATTTTTTCTCCTGTGTTTACACTATAATGAGGCACTTGCAACGTCAAAATTGAATTATTTGCTTCAGTTTTGGACTTGGTGCTGTTTTGACACTTTATAATAAAAACAAATTTTATTTCAAATATATATAAATACACATATTTATTATACTATAAACACATATATAAAGAAAAATTCAGCAAAAGACTAAAAATTACACTTTTTCATTACTTTCTGTTCTATAAAAAACAAGACAAACTTTGACATCCACACATACTATTTTACAAATGTTCTCAAATGTGAGACCATTTTTGTTTCTCTTTACCGCCATTGCAACTTCTGGATTTAAAGACTCAATTTCTTTGAATAGCTCAGTTTTGAGCAGTAATCTCCTTTGTATCTCTTCCAAAGCAGTAATATCAAACTATAGACAATCTGTACTAATTTTGTTCGTAGCCGTTTTTGGAACAGTTTTTAGGAGCTCGTTACATTCAAATCCGATAAAAACTTCCTCAAGCGGTAGTGAGATATGTGGCGATCTAACAGCACAAGAAATCTTAAGCTCAGACTTTTTAATAAAATTTTCACCTGAGCCTTAAAATATTTGGATCGATTCTCGTTGGAGTACCTGTATTAAAGCTGCTTTCGACTGAAAAAATGCGTTGAGAGCATTGAAGTAAATGAGTACATACTTGAGGAAAAATAAATAAATCTTATTGCACTGGTTGTTGAGCTCAAATAAAATCGCCTCTGTTGATTTCAATTTGTCCTGCGTTACAGCTTGGTTGAAAAATGCCAATAACACATCCCACTTTTGTAATACACTTCCGACGCATTTGTGATGAGAAAGCCACCTGGTTGCATAAGTCCGAAAGATTTTCTTTTTCTTCGCGTTTAGCATTTCCTGCACTGCTTCTAATTGCGCGCATCTTTTGGAACTTCGCGAAACGTACGAACCGATTTGCCGCAAAAGATCCTCAGGTCCTCTGGGTAGCGTTAAGCCTTACTTGCACTAATTGCTGCAGAATGACATATGCATTTTACAACTATAGCATTTGGTATGTCCCTAATTAATCTTGATGCATAGGAATTATGCTGCCCCCCGATCATTACATGGGCATCATCGCTGCACATACCTTAAGGGGGTATTCTAGTCTAGAGGCCCGAACTTCGGTCATTTTTTGACGGTGAATAAAAAAAACGCTATTGATATTTTTACTATCCATTTTTTTATCATTTATTTATTTATATATTAAGAGCACACAAAATGAATTAAAAGAAAAACAAAATTTGCATGGAATTATGCGTCCTTGAAGTGGAAGGGGAAAACAAAAGGCAGTGTCCTCGTCGTCACGATTTCTACCCTTGTGGTCATTTGAAAAAAAAAAAAGATTCTCAATTAATATGAATGTCATTATCGTATGATGCAGAAAAAAGGGGAACAATTTTTTTCATAAAATGGCGGCTACTCAAACATTGAGGTCGATTTTTCCCTAATCTTTAAGCTTTTTCAAATTATTTACACATATTAAAAAATTAAAATTTCTAGTTTTTCGTGCGTCATGCGATAGAGATATATTTAAAGAATATTCATGATAAACTTCAAGCAAATCGGTTGATTAGAACTTGAGATATCGTGACGACCGTAATGAAAGAAGTAGTTTCGAGGAAAACACGTTTGAAGTTCATCGTCCGCTTAAACCAGTCTAGCTGTCGCGTCACTAAAATAGTTGTAACCTCGAAAATAATTCGAATTTTGAAAAATCCTTTTAGGGAGAAATTTTTGAATACTTAAACTATCGAATTTTGAAAAAAAAAAATTTTCGATTTTTTCAAATTTCTAGACTAGAATACCCCCTTAAATGTAATAAAGTAAATGTACTTTAATTACCAATTATGTTGTTGAATGGACTTTCAAGAGATAAAATGGATTCTTAAATTTTTTCTTTACTTCATTTATTTCCCAAAATATGGATTCTTTAAAAATTCCGTACAGAGCTTCTGCAGTGCAATCAGTTCTTATTGGAATTAGATCCAGCAGCTTAACCACAACCCGCTCGCTTTCCTCGTCGAAAAATCTCACCAGGAGACACATAAGTATGTATGCTTATTGAGTCCGATGTCTGTGCTTTCATCGATCATTATAGAAAACTTGTTTACTTTTAATTTTTGTACCAACTAAATTGTCTTTTTCTCTTTTGCCAATACATTTTTTATTATGGTGACACACTTCTTTCTTCCGAGCTCAGAGTTTTTTATTATTTCAGAATCCTGCACGATTTCTTTTAAGAGCGAGATTAAGTGGTCCACCACTTGCAGCGCGACATTATACTCGGCTTTTTCTTAAAAAACTGTTTATTTTACGTGTATTTTTTATTGCCTTCATATTTTTTGGTGCATTTTTGTTTCGACGTGCTTCTGCAAATCAGACTTGCCGCAGTTCAAAACTTTGTCGCACGCTGCGCATTTGCATTTAAATGGATCGTAAGCCACAGCTTCCAACCATCCACTAAAATTGTCGTCGTCAAGCCACTTGTTATTGAACTTTTCTTTCCGATACTTGCATTGATTTTCCTGGTGTTCCTCCGAAGAGTCAGCCGAAGAGGAGGAGCTCATTTCTGTAAAATATATGCATTTTAAATATAAAAAAGCTGAAACTAAAATGATTGCAAACTTACTTCAAAAGTGAAAAGCAGCAGAAAACGCGGTACAACTAACAATTTGCGCGCGAAGAAAAAATCGCGTTAGCGTTAACGAAGAAAAAAATGGCAATGTTGCCGTATTAACGCTTTTATTTATAAGTATGCTGTCATAAGGAAAAAAAGTCTGACATGAAATCTTACTGCAGATTTTTATTTTAAATGAACTTTTTTTAATTTTTCCCGCTATTCTAAATTTTTTTCTGTCCTTGAAAATTTCCTACATTTACAGAATTTAAAAAAATCTGTCCTTCTTTTCCCTAAACTCACATTATTTGACAAAAATCCCTACGTGTAGGGAATTTTCCCTACATTTACCATCACTGTTCACTACTGACATCTAGGCGTCGCTTTTGAAATACCCCTTTCAATAAGAAAGATGAACAATATTAAATCTCAGTTGTAAATTACAAACGATTGTTTATAAAAAACGGATATATTTTAAGCAAAATTTACGAACTGTTATCTGCAACTTTCACCTGTCATGAAATGGTTATTAAGTTAGGTTAGGGTGATGCACAACAAGTAACTAATTTAGATGTATCATATAAGAAGTCAGAGTCTGTCGTTACACTAAAAGTAGAGAGTAGAAAACAGAAACGATAATAAAATAAGTGTATTAAAGAATTGCCGCATGTTATTGATGACTAATATTCATCTTTGAAAGATACGTTAGAGTATCGATAAATTAATAACTAAGATATTTAAAGCTTGGACTTTCGACAACAGAGCTGCTGAAGGGAAGACGCTTGGGGGATTCCTTCGAATGGAGCTCCTAACATGGAATGAATGGAGCTACTGCAGTAGTGGCTCAATGTAATGTTGAGCCAAAGTTCCAGCAGCCAACAAAAAAACTCCTACAAGCATTGAGAGTTGCATATTGATTAGTCTGTCTTTATACAGGGTAGGCCATTTAAAGCGGGCCCATTTGTTTCTGAAAAAAAACATTGAAAAAAACATTTTTTTTGTGTTGATATGAAAAATCATTTATTTTGATTCAAGGAGATTTGTTCCAGCTAGTTTTTGAAAATGATATCCTTCAAATGTTTGCCTCTGGCCTTGATGGCCAAATGTGTCCTTTTTTCGGCGTTTTCCATCGTTTTGGCCAATATTTCGGCCGGTATGGCGGCGATTTCGCGTCGGATATTGTTTTTAAGTTGAGTTAGAGTCCTTGGCTTGTTGATGTATACCTTGGATTTCAGATAACCCCACAAATAAAAGTCCGGTGGCGTCAAATCTGGTGATCTCGGTGGCCACGGAAAATCACCATTTTTCGAAATCAACCTTCCAGGGAACAATGGCTTCAAAAAATCGGGTTTAATTTTTGTGCCATTTGAATTTTGTACGGAAACATTTTCAAATCGATGCGAATTATGCGCCTGAGTGTTGTCCTGGCGATGCCTAATTCCTGAGAACGACGATAACTCGATGTTCGCGGAGCCTCCTCAACACTGGCTCGTACAGCCTCGATATTTTCAGCAGAACGTCGTGTACGTTGTCTGGATGCGTGGCTGGTATTGCTGAGACTACCGTGGTTAATAAATTTTGCGTATAAACGCTGTAAAGTGCTTTTGGATGGCGCACTTTTAACTTTATTTTTTTTTTAAACGCACGTTGAGTTTTCACAATTGAGAAGTTATTTTGGATGTAAAGCTGAATTATTTCAGCGCGTTCTTTTGGAGTGTACTGCTCCATGGTAAAAATTGTCTTGGACTGACGCTTCCAACGCGCTATGTCATTAGTCGATCTGACGTTCCTGTCAAAAGTTATAGGGTTGCCCGATGGGCCCGCTTTAAATGGCCTACCCTGTATTTTAATAAAACTCGAAATCGAATTGAATTAAGATCTTCATTAATTTGTTCAAGCGAGTTGTGCTTATTACTGAAATTGAATTATTTTAGAAAATAATTGAATAATTTTTAGATTTATTGAATGTTCAATATTTTGGTATAGAGTTTTTCAGGGGTTAGGGGTAGTCAGAGGCCCGAAAAAATGATGATTCTCAATAATTTTTTTTGCTAGTCAATTGCTTTATTTTACAAAAATCAAAACATGGCATTAAGCATCATGTTTCGTCATGACTTAAGCAAAATTAAAAAAAAAATAATAATTGTAAAAGTTATCGCTGTTTGTATGGAGCCTGTTTCTCCAGAAGTCCCTGGCGTTGATTATCACAAGTCCTTGGAGATTCATCTAAACTCAATCAGGCAAGAGAAATTAATTTATTAATAGATAATCTTGCGCCTGGTCGAAGCTTTTGTTTTCAAAATTAACAACATGGTGGCCTCAGGAAATATTTTTCAGATTTTCGAGAAAAAAACCGATAATTAATTGTTTAAAAAAATGGAAATTTTTGAAAAAAAAAAATCTAATTTTTTGAAAAAAAAATCCTTCGATCAGGCACGAGTTTTTTACGCTTTTCAAAAGCAGTATAAATTTTATTGAAATCTACCAAACGGTTTTTAAGTTACAGTGATCACCAGTTCAAAAACATAGTTTTGAGAAAACCGCATTTAAAGTTTTGCTGGAGCGCCCGAGCGCCCTTTGTTAATTACTGAATAACTCGAAAAGCATTTGTCGGATTCACCTCAAATTTTCACACAATATTTTTAAGAAATTATACTTTAAGAAAATGTAAAAAATAAATTTTTTGAAAATTATGACTACCTCTAGCCATTTAAAGTGGAATATCTTCGGTTCCTTTGACAATTCTTTAAATTTTATTTTTGTTGTTTTTTGTTTTTAGTTGTTCAGCATGAAATGTATTTAAAAAAAATGTTTTTTGAAGAAAAATTATATAATATTTTTTTTGTTATAAATTTTTGGAAAATACATTTTTCTTTATAAATGTTGATGGCCAAGATGCTTCGTGGCTTGCCTTTTTCAGATTTCAATTTTTTTGTTCTCATATCTCTAATTCTTGTATTAGACTTCTGAAATGCTTAGCTGGACTTGATGTGTGCTTACAGACAAATCAGCATACCTCTGAGCTCAATAAAAAAGCAATTACAAGATAATTAACTCGCACACACTTTCAACTCTGTGTCTCTTCTCTACCTCAGCCCACATTTTCCTTAAGGGGTCCCGGTGGCCTAGAGGTATTTTCCGGAATTTTTTTTACAATAAAAAAAATGGGAAACGATATTTAAATTTCTTAGGCTTTTTATTTAACTTCTTTTACATACAAAAATGCAAACAAAAAATTTTTTAATTTTAATAGTTTTAAAAATGGTGCTGAAGTTGGCCCTCCCAAAAAATTGGACCTGAGCGGTGTTGCCCATTTTGGCTCTTCTATTTATCTGAAGCACAAAAACCAAAAAAAATATTTATCAATATGACTCTAGCTATGTCCCGCTACTAGAAAAAAAAATTAACAAAATTACGCGGTTTTGAATTTGACACTCTAAAAATCGGTTTTTTTTTTTAATTTTTAATCAAAAATATACGAAATAATAAAATGATTCTAGGTTGGCGATAGCCGTTGATGTTGTGAACAACATATAAAAAATTCAGACGATTCGGTTGTATATTTTTTTTTGTTTTTTACAACATCAGGCCGAAAAAAGTCGTTTCGAGACGAGTTTGAGGCATGGAGCGCGCGGACCGCTCTCTACCTAGTTAATGGGCTGTAGAAGCTATAATATTGGGAATTTCCGCATGAAAGTTTCACAGTATATTCCTAAGATTCTATACTTTCAAAATATCGAAAAAACGAAAAATCGATTTATTGAAATTTCTAGACAACCGGGTCTAGCCCTTAAGCTAATCCAAATCAAATGAATGTAAAGGGCGGTTAAATTTCAAGGGCCAATGTTGAATATGAACCACATCTAAACGTCAAGTTTTTCTGCATTTTATTTGACATTTTTTAATTTCAGACTAACTCAATTTGAACCATGGGAAGATACATAATCGAGCAACGCGTTAAAGTTATTCAGGCTTATTATGACATGAACGGGCGTTCAAATCAAAATGCATATCCCGCACTTCGTGAGACACATTTTGACCTCAGTGGATTCGTCAATAAGCATAATTGCCGCATTTGGGCGAATGATAATCCAAGAGTGATTGCCGAAAAACCAATGCACCGACAAAGAGTGACTGTTTGGTGCGATTTATGGGCCGGCGGCATCATTGGGCCGTATTTTTCCCAAAATTAAGGCCGGTCAGGTAGTTACTGTGAATAGTGTGCGCTATCGTGAGATGATAACGAACTTTTTATGGCCCGAATTGGAAGATATGGATATGGACGAAATGTGGTTTCAACAGGACGGTGCCACTTGTGACACATTCGCTCTTTTGCGCGAAAAATTTGATGGCCGAATAATCTCACGTCACGGTGATGTCAATTGGCCGCCAAGATCATGTGATTTGACACCGTTGGACTTCTTTCTTTGCGGTTATTTGAAAGAAAAGGTGTACATCGATAAGCAACAATTCAAGAGCTAAAGGATGAGATAATTCAGCACATTAACGGCATAGAACCTCAACTATGCCTCAGCGTCATTGAAAATTTGGACCATCGGATGGAGGTGTGCCGCCGAGGCCGCGGCGGCCATTTGGCCGATATTTTGTTCCATGCATAATTGAGCCATACCTATATTATCATAATAAAGAGAAATGACAATAATTTCCTAAAAAAATTGTATTTTATTCAAAATCAACACCGGCCCTTGAAACTTAACCGCCCTTTAGTTTTTTTTTTTGTGACAATTTTATTTGTGTTTTTTGGCTACTGTGGCCTTAAGCTAATATACTGGATGTGTATATATGTATGTGTATGTAGAGTGTTAGCTAAATTTCATTTAAGATATTACAATATTTTAAATTGGTTATAAGTTTAATAATGTTCTCTGTAGAATTGTTGAAAAGTAGATCAGTAGGTTTTGTGTTGTTTAGTGATTTTCTGTGGTTTGTAAAATGTGTGAGCTGAGGTATTGCAGTATTTGCAGATATTTTGGTCTTTTTTTATTAAATATTCGTGTGTTAGTCGTGTGTACCCAAGTCGTAGTCTAATTATTTTGTTAGTTTCTCAAATGTTAAAAATGCAATTCTTTGTATTCCGCAGCTATTGGACAAATCCGTTTCATCTCAAATCAGCTGTAATTTGAAATTCGGTTATTCAAAATACAACTTCGCTTATTTTCATCCCTAAGTTTTTAATTCGAAAAAGCGATCTATGGTATCTCTTCCCAAATTTCCCGAAACGCTTTTCGTTCTCATAACTGGATATTTGAATATGAAGAATTTTGGTATTTTGCCGTGTTAAATCGCATTTCGCAAACTTTATTTTCAAAACGCGCATATACCAAAGCGCCTACAGCGCCATTTGAGAGTTGTCAATGAGCGAAACAAGCATTAATCGGCATTCGTGGGTGCGAGTATGTATGTGTGAGAAAGTATCCGTGTAGGCGTGCAAGTGTGCGTGTTTTTGGGATTTGTGATGCACTGCTGGTGAGGGTGGCAATGCAACGACATAATTCGGTAGTTACGTTGAGTTCTATGAACGATATACTAACCCGTAAATGTATATTCAATTATATGTACGCGCACACGCACACACATACTTATTCATACAAACATACACCGCACCGCATGCGCTAGGTGGAATATTACGTTGCAAACTTAATTGACCACGTTTCAGTAACAAAACTCCCCAGAGCGCAACGCACCTCTCAACTCGTTCACATCACCGCATCACCGCAGCAAAGAATTAAGCTCGAGTGAAATAGCAGCGCATTGCCAGTGGGCAGTCATACACATACACCTACACACTCGTACATGTCTCTATGCATTCACATAAAAGTGATGAAAAAAAAATATATAAAAAAAAATTGGGAATCTATGGAAAAATTGAGTAAAAATATTTGAAGCGTACGAAATTTGATTTCCAATTCTGACTTTTGGCCGCGTGACGAGCAACGCCCAGGCGTTATCAAATGGCAAGCGCTGCGAATGTGTGCATGCCACACTGAATGAGCGTTGCAATACAAGTCATCAAGCGTTCGCGTATTTCAACCAAATGCTGCCAGATTTGTTGCGTAAGCCACAGCGGTGTTGATGTGCAACTTGTGGGTGCAGGGATCGGTGAGGCTGTTAAGTTTAGATAACTCCGTATGCTGGACTGTGGAGGAGAGGTGAGCAAAGTAAAGCGCAGTTGGTCGTCAATGAAAGGCTTATGCCTTTGCTGTGAATGGGTTATGCACATACAGGGTGGTCCATATAGTGGTTTCTTTTTAAAAATTCGAAAAAATTCTTCACCTTCTTAAATGCAACCTTCTTGTAAGCGAGTGCCCGAAATCTAACGTCACAAGTGAGCAAACCTTTAATATCCATGATTTACTAATGGAATTATAGGAAAGAGCAAACATTGCTTCACAGTAGCAAACGGCTTGTTTCGCAGTAGCGCATCCTGTTAGCTCAGTTTGCCAAGACCTTAGTGAGAGCTTCTGGTTTCTCTACCTCACGAATGGCTTATTCGATATTCTCCTTAAGGGTCTGAATCGCCATTGAATCGTACGTATAACTTCATTCCTTCAAATAATCCCATAAAACTAACGATGTGAAATCACAGCCCCACAATGGGCAAATGACATCGCCGAGACGGCTGATGACACGATTACCGAACTTGACGTACAAGAGATCGTTTGTGACATGGGCTGCGTGGCATGTCGCGCCAAAGTGCTGAAACCAAACATCGTCCAAGTCTATGTCTTCAATTTACGGCCACAAACAGTTGCTGATCATGCCTCTGTAGCGCTCACCGTTTACCGAAATGGCGTTTCCAGCCGCATTTTCAAAGAAAAATGATGCCACCGCTTCAAAATTCGCGCCAAACTATCACTCACTAAGGATACACTGGCTTCTAGATTATTGAGCGCGGGGTTTCCTTGTTAACATAGATTTTTTGTTAACACACCCGCCGAGTTGAAAATGCGCTTCATTGGAAAATATGATTTTTAGAGCAAAATCGTTGTCTATTTCGAGGTACTCAAAATCCCAAACTCGAGGCACTAGCCTAGTTATTAATAGCACTCGGGCTCTTCTTTGCTAGGGAACAACACATCATCAAGGAGAAGCTTAGAAGTGAAGAGCTAAGGTTAAGAGACGTGAGAGCTGGTATCAAATCATGGGGCTACGTAAGGCGAAGTTCTTAGTAGGTTGGATGGTAAAAGCAAAGGAGGTTCAGCCAACTCATAACCCTCTCTTAGGATCAACTGCGCATCATCTCGGGCTTTCTCACAGGTCACTGCAGATTGCATAGTCATCTGCACATCCATGTCCTGTTCACGGTCCACTGACTTCTGTCGTTTCTGCGGCCAGTCCCCGCAGCACAGTCCAGTTTAGCACACCTTCTTTCCGAATGTAATGATATAGCGCGAAGAAGGGTGAGATATCTCGGCCAGATGCGGCTGGAAGGAAACACATACGCTCAGCTCAATCCAGCTCTATCTTAAGTTTATTAAGGGAACTGAGCTTGGATGGGGTAAGTAATAAGTAGAGGGCACAAAAGACTAGAGGCCGAAGTGCAAACCTTATTTTCATTTATTCAGTCAAGTGCCAACTGAGAAGCGATATTGCGAAGCGGACTGTCGTGTGCCTTCAATCGCTCCTCGGATCTTGTAAGCGAATATTAATGCCAAGTCAGTGTGCAAAATTCGTACCAGTCTGGTGCATGAAATGATGGGGTGTTGCGATCGATGCTCCAGGACTGAGTCCCACGCTCACGGCTATATGCTCATTAGTGCTTACCACACGATGTCGGGAGCCGTGCGTGTTCTTCACTTGTGCGCCGAACTTTAGTTTACAGGAACTTTTTGCAGAAATTTAGGTACGACAGGCAGACACTTATTTTCAATAAACGCACTATATGAATCACACAACCTTGACTTTGGAGCTAAGTTTGTGATATTTCCCCACTGGTTTTGAAGCGAAAATAGATTCATTTGGTTCCGTGGAGAAGTTGATACTTTCTGAGGCTTTCTGTCAAGATTTCCAGCGGTAACGAGCAGTCACTGTCAAAATCATTTATGATTGAAAAAGAAACATTACATGGGTCACCCTGTACACATACACATATGTATGTAACTGTTCGGTTTGTGGTGACTTTGGTTGCATGCACGAACGCCTAAAAGTACACATCTTGCGCCCTGTGAAAGGCTTCAAAAATATTCAATTTTATTCATCGTATTGCTTATGAATTATGAATTTCGCTGTGCTGTGCGGAGATAGATATATGTATGTATGTACGTACGTGCATGTATGTGCGAAAGTGCAAATGTCTTTCGAAATATAGTTTTATGCATATTAATTCTGCTTCAAAAGAATGTAAATTCAAAAGCAGGAGTTTGTGGGGTACTGCGCAGCAGCAACACCTTTGTTGATGGTGAATAGAACTCGGATTTGATGTTGTACATATTTAGTATATTTATACATAAGTGCTTGCACACATACATACATACATACATACACACATGTGTTCGTTTGTTTTAGTCTTTATAGAATTTGTTCAACCATATTTGTGGAATTATAAATGACATAAACACGATTGAGTAACGGATTTTATGCGGAAATGAGACGCGAGAGCTGTATGAGAAATGATGCCTCCCTATTTGAATATCTTTTCAAATAAGAAATAAATATTTAATGAAGTTTAGATATAATAAATGCACTAGAAAAGATCAAAGCCCGCTTGAGAGCGCATAAGGCGGATGTGTCTGTGCGTGCTGTGAGACTGACGGGAAGTGTTCAGAGCTTATAGCGACCGACTCTAAAGATGGTCGTTGAATAATTTTATTTTGTTAATGAGAAAGAGAAGTTTTCGTTAAAATAAGAAGAAGAGGTGGTAAGAAAATTTGATTGCATTTTTTTTAATTAGTACCTAATTTCATTACATTAAGGGACTTCAAAAAATCGATTTTTTTTTTTTGCATAAATGTCTTCCCAAACTATGCGTCCTCAAAATTTCAGAAGAAAATTCAAAATATTTTCGGAGTTACAGAAGAAATTGTGAGCAAGCGTCGAGCAGGTATACGAGCGGCCGGATCGCTCGAAGTGCCCGCGCTCCGCCCCTCGATCTATTGTATGTATTGTACCTGCATCATTATTGCTCTACAGATGGATTACCTCGCCACGACAAATGCCCAAAAGGCGTCGAAAGCTGGTGTGAGTGGCGTAAAGCTGGAGCGACAAACACCCTGGCTGCTTTTAAACATCCACCACGTCTAATTGACGAACATGTCGGGAAGCACATTCGTCCTGTGTACGAGGAATTATCTAAGGACGATCTGCTAACGACACACAAAATGCGAACGAGTCGCTCAATTCCACTTTGTGGCGTATCGCACCGAAACATCTTAACTCAGACTTTAAAATCATCGAGGAAGGAATATTCACATCGCTGGAGGAATATTCAATGAAGGCTACAGTGCAGTATTTAAAACCATGCAGTTACTTGATTTAAAAATTGGACAGTAATGCAACAATTTCGCCAAGGAAGTCGACAAGGAGCGCGTCACCCGACAAAATAGGCGCGAATCATTGTCAAGTAAGGAGGCCAGAACAGCCCGCAAACCGGAACATCAGGGCGAAAACCAGTTTTTTGAAGTGACTGAAGGGCAACTCTATGGACCAGGAATCGCTGATTAGCATATTATTGCCGTAAGTTTAAGAAAATTACGATTTTTTACCGCGCTTTCTCGGTTTTTTATTTTTACAATTTTTTCCTTATTCGCGGGAAAGATAGGGAAAAAGTTAAATGTCCTATCGAAACAAGATAACATTGATTGTATTCGGCATTAAATTCTCTTCTAGTTGAACCTAGAAAACCTTAAGAAAGTTATGAATAAAACCCACTTTTTAAACAATCTAAAGTGAATTTGTTTTTCCAAAAAAATTAATTTTTTTTTAATTAGCAAAAAATTGTTGAATTTCTCACTATTTGTTTAATTCTCTTGGTTTAACTAGAAGCTATACTATACTTAAATAAAATTTATTTTGGATTTTTGGTTTCAGATGGAAATTGCGACCTGCATCTTTCCCGCCGCACGACACATGCACACTCGAGGCACCTCGGCAAATGCTTGTACCAGGCATAATATGACATATATTTTAATGAAAAAATTTGAAAATACTGTTGAAATATATGTATAACAATAAAACCTGAAAAATTCGTTTCAATCGAATAATTCTTTCCTTCCCAAAGAAATGCACGAAAAAATCGATTTTTTGAAGCCTCTAAAGCAGGCTCCCCCCTTAAATATAGGAACTGATATTGAACACAAGACGAGCCTCTGTCTTAGGTTATGTATTTCTGGATATGCATTCGGCTCATGCGTAAAGTCCGTATTGTTGTACGGAAGCGAAACATGACTGGTCTGTAACACCATCACACAGAGGCTACAATCTCAACAAATGCCTCCGCACCATCTGCAGAATATTCTGGCCAAACACCATCAGTAACGACGCACTGCGGAGATTAACGAATGAGGAACCCATCCTTAGGCGAACTAAATGCAGAAAGTGGCGACGGATAGGTCACACATTGAGAAAACCGCCAGATAGCATCAAGATAATGGCAATGGACTTGAATCCGCAAGGGAGCAGAGATCGCGGTCGACTAAAAACAATTGGAGAGGGTCGATGTTGCGCGATCTAGCAGATGCCGACATCATATGGGACGGTGCAAAAACAACAGCACAGAATCGTATATGATGGAAGAGTCTTGTCGAGGCCCTATGCTTCCGAGAGGAGTGAACATGAAAAAAAAATGTTACAAGTAGGGCAATTGGTTTCGAATGGTACTTCTTCAGCGCGCCCAGTGAGACAGGTCTCCTCAAAAGTGTCCGGGAAATATTTAATACCGCAATATGCCTGGTCCCGATGGCATCATACCTGCCCAATTGCAGAAATCTGCGGAAGTGTCAAGCCGTTGGTTGATCCTTACCTATGCGAGCTGCATAGCCAGTGACTTTATACCAAGATTCTGGAGAGCCGTGAGGTTTGTCCTCATATCCAAGGCAAACAGGAGCTTACATGCCTTCCTTATGGAAACCAAACGATCAGCCTTTCATCCTTCTCGCTAAAAACCCTAGAGAGACTCATTGACTTGCACCTAAGAAACGAAATTCCTTGGATACGTTTGTCGCACACCCAGGTATATCGATAGAATCTGCCCTGCATACAATTGTTAAAGATATGGATATGGATATGGATATGCCTTCTTCGACGTGAGGACACTTTTAATAACATCCTGTCAGAGGCAATCACTAGGTTAGGTTAGGCAATCACTAAGTCTCTGGACTATTTTCACGAATAGACGACAAGCACGAACGCGCGAGATAAAGCCTCAAGACGAACCCAAACAGACGCCTAGTCGAGGTCGAGCAGCATTGCGATGCCCATTGGCCACAAAACAATGGAGGCTATCGATAGCATATAACTAAGCTATTAGGAGAGGAACGTGGACGCAGGTATGCCCAGTGTGTCTAAAAGGCATAACCACGGTTTCACTTTGATTAAATGTTTTTAGCAGTCCCAGGGTGGAATTAGCCGAGAGGGGAGGAATGTTATAGGGTTAGTGGGAGTATGCTGATGTTTCTGGCATTTTCGGTTTTAACCTCCTCTGGAAAAAAAGAAGTCTCTGGATAAACTAGGGGTCCAAGCCGACCTTACCAGATTAATCTACAGAATGCTTAGCGATAGAATGGCCGCAGCAGGCGGTGCATCTATTCACCAGCAGGGCTACTCCGCAAGGCGGTGTTCTGTCACCATTGCTCTGGGTTGTGCTGGTGTGAAGGGACCACAGGGTGATTGCTTGCGCGGACGTCGTGCCACTAATTACTAGAAGAAAGTTTGTAGGTACTCCGTATGATTTGATGCAGCGGCAACAGCGCGCAGTTGCTAGTTACGCTGTGGAATGCGGTCTATCGGTGAATCCTCTCAAAACGGAGCTTGTCCTATTTATGAGGAACGTAAATAGTTATTTTCCTTAATTAGCATCTTTTCTAAAGCGGAAGTTGGTGACATGTCTTCGTCTGACATATGTCTCGAAGGCGAAAGAACTGTATTCCATTCCGCATACAAATGCCCAATCCATTAGTCAGATTAGGCTCTTGTGATACTCATTTTAAACTTGTCGAACTCAACCTAGCCCTTGTGATATCAATCTGATAAGTTTCTTATCATGTAACTCTCCGTCATTTAGTGGAACTCCAGAGCATTTGGGAACCATGTCGTTTGGCTGTGACACTTGTCTGCATTCTCTAATCCCGGACAGTCTTAAGAAGGTAGGTTAGATGGGTACTCTTGTCAAGTGTGCACTACAAGTAGCACTAGAGTGCCATTTTGATACCATAATTTAGATCACTAACTGCGAAAAACTGTAAAGCTTAAATGAAGAAAACTCATCTACAGCCATCCATGTTGTTGATGTAGTGAAGCAGAGAAAAGGGAACAGTGAGGAACCTCAAGTGCTCAGCCGCCAAACCCGAACATTTCCAAATAAAGTGTTTACCAGTCTCTTTCTCGGCAGAATTCCCACAGCTTCTGCAAGGTGGTTCGTACGGAAGCCCTAATTTATCTGCATGAGTTCCGATCGACCAATGACCGGTGAACACCGCTATGAGTTTGGAAATTTCATGGCGGAGAATCCCCAGCTCTTCAAGCGTCCTACTTCTATCGTACTGAGACCAAAGTGTTTCTAAGATAGCGCGGTCAAGGGGACACCGGCCAAGGAGACACCGATGTCTGAGATGGGAACAATTGACATCGGTGCCGTTCTTGACAGGCTCATCGGCAATTTCAATGTTCCTATGACCTGGAAGCCAGATAAGAAAACTCCCTTACAGGAGTTCATCAGAAGCGAGCTGCATTATGGCGACGGCAGAGCCTTGACCGCAGCCTAACTATCGGAAAAGATATTTATGTTTCCCTCCCAATAGCGATCTGTAAGCATTCTGTATGGCTGCGTGATCGCGAGGACTTCTGCTTGAAAAAAACGACTAGGCAGTTTAAAGGAGGCTCGGAAGTTTAAAGGATACTGAAATATTGACTGATTTAGAGAAAACCTCCGCTCGAACTTCAGCTTCCATTTTGGATTCGTCGGTGAAAATATAGGTACCTATATCCGTGCAGACTCTTCCCTCCTTCCAATCCAGTATGCTTGGAAAGATAGCTTTAGCACAACCCTCAACGCTCAGTTTGGGTATGGAGAGATCTGTACGAAGTACAGAGAAGGAAGTAAAAATCTTTCTCAAAATGCTACCATGCCCTACAGCATATTACCTCCCGAGGCCAACCTCCTTCAACCTAATAGCACTCTGAGCGGCAATGGGTTGAACTTGAAGATCAACGGAAAGTAAGTGCAGAATGACGTTAAGGGCGGCATTGAAGTACTTCCTTTACGCCGAAGTGGCCAGGCCCGTATCCCAATACGGTCATTCTAAGAAAAAGACAACCACTCTCATGCTACAAAAGGTACAGAGAATGGCAATAGTTTGCATCAGCGAACAACGTTTACTGCTTCAATGAAGACTATTTTAAACATCCTACTCTAAGGCAAGAAGTGCTAAGAAACTCTGAAACCCAATAGCTCCATTCGATTGCACATGAATGGTTCCAGCAAAAAACTCAGAGGGCGGAGACGAAATCCTCTAGGAATAACAATGATATTCCGTTTACTTGAGCTTTGTGGGGGTTTTCTAACCGAGCTAGCGATAAAACAAGAAACTTTTGACAGTGAAACTGAACTGCCTTCTAAACTTGTCGGCACTTCGTTTTTCATCTGGTATAGTTCCAGTAACAAAAATAACATATCAGTTAAAGAGAAGGCAGTCGAGTTTGCAAGAAATCATACTTCCACATCATTTTCAATGGCCTGTAACAGGTGAGTCGTCTCCGAAGAGGTTAGTTTTCGAGCATCTGCGGATCTCCTTTGGTTTTCGGCTTCTCGACTACTGCAGTGTCTTTCAGGCAATAATAAAAGCCTTGACACTGGTATAGTTTGATGTGATACCTGGAGATGATATCTCTATTTTCATTGATAGCCAGGCGGCGATAAAATCTCTCACAAAGCAATCAACAATCTCCAAGGTAGCCATGAAATGCCGCACATCTCTTAACGAGATGGCTTGGTCTAAAGGTAGCATAGATTCCTGGGCATTATGATATTGAAGGTAACTGAAGGGCCGATGCCCTAGCGAGACTTGGCACCAAGAGGTCTGATGAGTACACAGACAATGACATAGGCATATCCTTACAGACTCGTAGGTTAATGCTCCTTGAGAAAATTGTAAGAGCAGCGAACGAAATATGGCGCAATGAAACCAGTTCTAGAATCGCTCGACTCTGTGACCGACTTTCGATACTAAACGCACAGATTCTCTGCTAAGCCAAAATAAGCATAGTTTTTTCACTCTGATTTCCGTTACAACGGAGCACTGCCTATTAAGGCAGACACGGCCAGAGGATGATGATCATGCAAACACATGACTTCTGCAGACGCTGTCTAAATAAGGAAGAGGAAGAGACAATCTCGCACTTCCTGTGACATTGTTCTGCTCCTATCCAGACGTATATTTACTATTTAAGATAGATTTTTTTTAGTGAATTGGAAGGTCTCTGTACTGTGGAAGTCAGAGAGCTTCTGGAAAGTACAGACTGGCTTGGGCAAGCGTCTAAGCCACTATGGCCTCAAAGTACCCAATTAATCCATGCCAAAAAAAGAAGAAGAAAAGTTTAAAGTTCTAATTAATTATTAACTAAACCTTTTCCCCACACAATTCTGATATGAAATCGTCGATATGAAAATCTATCAAATCGAAATATTTGGCCAATTTCAGTTTATTTCTTCACTACGCGGAAACCACAACATTTTTTGGGAATGGGAAATTGGCAAAAAAGTTGAAAATAAATTAAATAAGCTTTAAACTTTTCAAAAGGCAATCAAAGGATCTAGAAAAGTAGCACAAAAGTTAGCAGCAAATGATGAAAAAAGAAGAATGAACAATAAATAGCAATTATAAAAAGAATTTCCAGTAAATCAGCAAACTGCCAAATTCAGTAAATATTTAGTGCTACAAATTTTAATTCCTTTTAATTCAAAATACACATCTCGATATATTAATAGGATTTCCAAATTCTAGGCAAGTACAGAAACAACAAACGTAACAAGCAGTAACAACTAAGAGAACAAGAACAACAATGTAACTGTACTATATGTGTAGCAGTAGTAGTAGTAGTGGTATTTTATATTCTGAGTAGGAGGATTAAAGGAGGAACTTTTTAATATGTACACCAACAACAAGAAACAAAATCGAAAATAAACTAAAAAATAAAATTAAAAAAAATGGAATGAAACCACAAACTTACGGAAATCCATTTGTTCATCTTCCAACTGCCTTATCACAGCCGCATGACTTTGGCGTAGCAATAGTTCCTCCTCGATCGAATCATCGTAAGCGGAAGTCGAAGTGGGTGTGGCAATGATGGCCTCCCTTGACGCGGACGCGCACGTTGGCGGCAACACAGACAGCTGCGATTGTTTCCTTTGGCCGAAACGTGCAAAAACTTTCACTCGACTGCCGCGCCGACTTTTCAACGTACCACTCCCTCCACCACCACCACCACCTGCGCCATTAGTTGGCGTTTGAGGGTCGTGTGTTGCGGTGTGGTTTGTTTGCGTATTACCCATTCTCTTGGCTGGTGGAGATGTTGCGCTTGAGCGAGTCTACAATTTTGTGCGTGCAATTGGAAGAGAAGAAAATCAAAAAGAATTTAAGTCAATTACAACATTGCTTAATCGCATTAATTTTCTACTTAAGTTCGAAGTTAAGTGATATCGGAAGGAGTTTCGTAAATGCGTTATTGTTTAATGAAATATTCTTATGTATTTTAATTCGCGTATTGCTTGCAATGGCTCAGCTCATAAAATAAGTTCGAAATACCTGATTTTGAGCAGATAATTTAAGTCTTAGAATGTAAATCTTTAATTTTATTGCTTCAATGAGGAAGTTTTGTATATATTTTTAAACTCATAACTGCGGAATTTTGGTACAAGTTTCGAGAAAAGAGTTGCTTTTTCACTTATTTTGTTTGATTTGAAAAAAAAAATTTCTGTTAAAAGTTGAATTTTGTTTTTTCAATCAAAAAATGACCGTTTACAAGTGACTTTGGATTTCTCTGATACAAATCTAATTTTAGTAAAAAGGTATTTTCAAAAGTCCGCCATTTTGTTATTTTTCAAAAAAAAATTCCCATTGTAGCACCTGCCAGAATGACAAGCCTACAGAATAATAATCAGTTTAACTTTTTCGTGAAGAGCCAAAATCCTGTTGACAAGCCACCTATGAGGCTTACTTTGGTTCCACACTACTACAAAAAATACGTCAAAAAAAAAAAAATATTGTTTTGTATACTATTTGATGTCAATAATAACATACTACAAAATCAAAATGATCGCATTTTATTTTCTTAAAAATAATTTCTAAAAAATATTTTTAAAAAATGAGTATTTGGCCAGACTATTAATATTAATATTTAGATTTAAAAAATATAAAACTTGATGAGTCACTCTGACCCAAAGGTTAGTTTTCTTCTTCTTTTCCTTGATTGGCGCGATTATCGCTTAAGCGATTTGGCAAAGTTTAAAAAAGTGCGCCAGTTGTTCCTTTTTCGTGCTAACCGGCGCCAAGCTGACACACAAATGAAGCTAAGTCCTTCCCCACCTGATATTCTCAAGGAATTTCCTCCTCCTCTGCTAACACTAGCTGGTACCGCATCAAATACTTTCAGACCCGGAGCGTTTGTATCCATTCGGACGACATGACCCAGCCCAGCCAGAGTAGCCGCTGAGAGCCGCTGGCTATCTGCACTATGTCTATAGCGTCGCAAAGCTTCAAAGGCTCATCGTTCCATCGCCTGCGATACGCGCCATCGCTAACATGCAAAGGACCATAAAATCTTCGCAGAATCTTTCTCTCAAACACTCCAATGGGCACCTTATCAAATATTCTCATCGTCTAAGCTTCTGCGCCATACGTTAGGACGGGCATGATGAGAGCCTTATAAAGTATTACGTTTTTTTCGTCGAGAGAGGACTTTACTACTCAATTGCCTACTTAGTCCAAAGTTATTTGGGTGCCCGGACATTGTGGTATTACAGGGAACGAGTTAGCTGATAAATTGGCTAATGAAGGCTCTGCAAGTATGCCACTAGACCCTGAACTCTGAACAGGAAAATAGCGACCTTTCTTCTAAAACTCAGCAGAAAGCGCCTGAGAGTACTGGCGACTGTAATCACAGGGCACAACGTCTGTGGTAAGCATATGGTTGCACGAGACAGCCCGATATGCCTATCCTGTTTTGAGTATGACGACACTGCAGAGCATTTTCTCTGTAGCTGTCCAGCGTTTTCCAGAATCAGACTTAGGATATTGGGTTGCGATACACTGAGTATGGACAAAGTTCATACTCTTCCGGATCTCTTAAAATTCATCAATGAATCCAAGAGATTTGTGGAAGACTGACCTCAAACTAATTTATCCGTTTTTACCATCCACCTTTTATCTTTCCTATCACTATTCCTTCTACTGAAATCTATCCGGGTGTAGTACAATGGTCTCCTGACTGAGTGCTTGGACTTGTCCAACCCCCCACATATCTAATCTAGTCCACTGATCTAATCTAGTACCACTTGTTGGTAAGAGAGAGAAAGAAAGAACCTCAAACCCAGTGTGACAAAAAAGTAACTGAGAGTTGCCCCAACTCCAAAAATGATTTTTTCAACATCGCAGTGCATTTTTTGCACAGAAGCTATAGGAAAATAATCAAGAAATCGATAAATCAATATTTTATCGAAATATCACAATTTATACAGGATAGTTGCGGACATGAACATATTATATGTGGCTATAACTTCCCGAAACCAAATTTTTCTTTTTGGTCTTTTTCAAATAAGTCATAGAGGACTACGACTTAACTCAAGAAATGTGGAGACATTTAATACTCCAACCATCTAATTTTCTTAAGTGCGCTTGCCCACTCTTCATAAGGTTTGCCGTGAATTCGAAGCATCAAGTGGCGATGCAGTATCTGTTGCTTCTTCTTTTGTCTAGCCTTATCCTATTTCGGGTTGGCTCTTCTTGTCCTGACTCGTCTCTTCACTCACGCTTCTGCATCACTTGTCGTTTTTTAAAGTATTTTTTCATGTTTTTGGTGGTCTGCCTGGTCCTCATTTTAACTCCTCCATCTGCAACACTTGCCGCACTGCCTGGTCCTCTGGTCTTCCAATAACATGGCAAGTTCAAATCATTGACGGGGACCCTTCGAAACCTATGAGGGCCCTTGCGGGGGAACTTAATATTACTGAGGGTTTCATTCGTCGATTTGTCCACGAAGATTTCCGGCCTAAGTCCTACATTATGTGCAGAAGATAGTTTGTGTCGGAGCAAACACGAGAACAGCGAGTTAACCGATCAAAACACAATCTAACCAAAATTAAACACACTGAAGCGCCGAGATGTCGTGGTTTTTTTTGTGTCAATAACATTTTGATAAAGATCAAAAGGCAAACGGCAGAAAAGACAGTCGGCTAAGTTCCAATCCAAGAGAGGTTCCTGTTGTCATGCACACGAAGTTTCCAGCCCCTGCTATGGTTTTACGCGTTGTGAGCAACAAAGGACATGCCATGCCACCACACTTCTTTACTCAAAGATTTCGAGTGAATTCGGCTGCATAAATAGAGGTTCAAGATATTTTTTTTTTGATAGGTGAGGTACAGTTCAAAATGCCTTCGCACTTACAGCGACAACTGCGTCGAGTTGTGTGGCCACTGAAACAATCCCTCCTCTCCTTCTGGGACTACTTTCTGCATTACTGCTACTAGGTTCTAGAGACAGTAGTGATTGAATTTACAGTGTACGCGGTGACAGCTCATACATCTTTCAGCAAGGCTCTGCTCCTTCACACAAAGCGATGGCGACACAAGATTGGATGGCTGAAAATTTCCATCACCACTTAACACCGAACTTATGGCCGCCTAAGAGCCCAGACCTTAATCCCCTGGATTACTACGTAGGGGGCGTAGTTGAACGTGAAGACAACTCGTGTCCTCACTACATCATTTCTCCTCTGAAGGCCGTTACGGTCAATATGAACAAGGAGCAATTGATTCGGACATCGTTTCCGGACCCAGATTGAGAAGGTTATTGTTGCTAACGGAAATTTTATTTAACGATTTTATAGATATATAATAACTTAACTAATACTTAGTTAAAACCAATATACATATATCCGAACAGCAGAGGGTTTTTATGAGAAATTTTTACAGTGGGCATCGAGCCTCAAGCCAACGAAAGGGTATTCACACACAAGACCACTCAGCTATGGTGACATAACGATCTAAGACGAGCGGAGTTTCGTAGGCGTCAACAAGCCCCGTGAGGTTTAGATTAGACTAGATTTGTGGGGGGTTGGACAAGTCCAAGGACTCAGTCAGGAAGACCATTGTACTACACCCGGATAGATTACAGTAGAAATAATAGAGAGACAGCATTGATATTAAATGGACGGTAAGACGGAAAAATTGGTTTGAGGTCATTCGTCCGCCAATGTAGGTATATTAGTAGGTAGGTATGTAGGTCAAATGGTTGAAGTACCAATTTGGCATTCCTCAAGTAGTACCGTTTTGATACCATTATGAGACCTCCAACAGGCAGTATATATCTGCCAGAGCCAGCCAGAGCTGTTGATATAATGGAGAAGATTGATGGGACTTAAGTTGGCGCACTGCCCCAGGCTATCGAAGAAAAGGACACCTAACTGCCAAACCCAGACTTTTACGGAGAAAGTGTGCTCAACAGTCTGCTTCTCTGAAAGGTTCCCATAGCTTCTGCAATGGGGGTTAAATGGTAAACGTAGCTTTTCCTCGTGTGTGCCGATCGTCCAGTGACCGGTAAATACAGCTACGAGTTTGGAAATTGAATGGCGAGGAGTCCAAAAACTTTTCTGAGTCCTCCGTATATTTTAATGGGGCCAAAGGGTTTTCGAAATAGCACATGAAGAAATGGAGCTCCATCTTTTCTGCCCTTTCCTGGGAAATAATTTGTGCAGTTTCCCTTTAACAACTATCAAGGGGATGCCGATGACCGGGTAGGAGGTCTCTGAGGCCAATTCAGTCCCCTCACTGGCGAGCTCATCAGCAATTTCATTTCCCTCTATGTTTCTATGTCCTGGAACCCAGATCAGAGAAATACTACCTGCAAGAGATTTGATCTCCTCCTTACAGGAGTTTACTAATTTGGTTCTGCACCATGGCGTCGTCAGAGCCTTGATCGCGGCTTGACTATCGGATGAAATGTTAATATCTTCCTTGCTCCTGCGTTCCCTAAGCATTTTGCATGCCTGCAGGATCGCAAAGACTTCTGCTTGAAAAACACTAGCAGTATTCGGCAGTTCCGACTCCCGATTCCATCCAGGAACTGTCAGTGAAGCAGTACTCATGAGAGCTTCCCCTTCACGGGCGTCATCCCAGACGAAAAAAAGCAATGGCGACACATTCCATTTGTATTGGGCACCGCAAGGTAAACTCATTCATTTCCCACTGTAAATACCTTATGATTATAGTAAAGTGCCGCACATTTTCTTAATAATGATGACTAATAAATAAGTAACGCATTCAGCGGTGGCGTACAAAAAAAGCCCCGAAAAGTAATTATAAATAATTATTACAAAACTTGCAATTAATATTTGCAATCAAGGCACCTGTGACTCATGAAAGGTAAGTACAGAAAATACAAAAATTTGCAAAAAGTGTAAGTTGGGTTAAGTCGAGGTGGCTGCTGGTAATTCGGTCAACATTCACGAGCCTGCGCCTTATGCGGTAACGCGTGTATCGAAAACCCCTACTCCTCTTTGTCCCTGGAGCAAATAAAATGACGCATTTTCAACTCTGCTGTTGTGATTGGATCTTTTAAAAATTCTATAGCCTAATGGCCTCTTCCTCATTTTCAGCCATTTACCGATTAAGATTGGATCAAGAGCCTATGAAGATATTGAGAATACCGTCTTAGGGTTCCTTTGGAGATATGCATGCCTCAAATTATGTTTTCAAAAACCTTTACTTAAAAAGTGCCGATAATTCACGGCAGCCGCCATAGCCGAATGGATTGGTGTGTGACTATGATTCGAAATTCAGAGAGAACGTGGGTTCGAATCTCGGTGAAAGACCAACATGAAGAAAAAGTTTTTCTAATAGCGGTCGCCCCTCGGCAGGTAATGGCAAACCTCCGAGTGTATGTCTGCCATGAAAAAGCACCTCATAAAAAAAAACTAGTTGCCGTTCGGAGTTGGCTTGAAACTGTAGGTCCCTCCATTTGTGGAACAACATCAAGACGCACGCCACAAATAGGAGGAGGAGCCCAAAAAATTATATAGCTCACGATAGATATTCATGATCCATCCGTATAATAAACCTCCGAAAGAGATTTGGAGCTGCGGATAATGTTGGGGAGGCTCATTTCCAGCCATTTACCTATTAAGATTGGATCGGAGCCTAATCAGGCATTGAGTATTTAGTGCTTAGGATTCTTTTGAAGAAATGTTTGTATGCCTCAAATTTCTATGCCACGCCCCTCCACTTAAAAAATGGTGTAAAAGTTCAACATTGGCAACTTCGATCCATTCTGTGAAATGTATTTGAATTTCCTATCTTAGATGGGATCTTTTGAAATACTAATTGTAATAATATAATGGAATGGAAATTGCAATGATCGCTGGTTTTTTTTGTGTTTTTTTTTTTAATTTGGCGTTCTTCGTTTTACTTACGCGTAATTTTGATTTCGGCTAATTTGAATGAAAGGAAGTTATTTGTAAGTGCAAGAATTTCACGAATTCTACCGTTTCTTTTAATGGGTGCGCAAGCAAGCACACGTAGATGTGAGTTTGTTGTTGTTGTGCTTATTTTTGATTCCAGTTTTTGTTTGCTTTTGTGGTTTTTGTGTGTTGCGCTAAATTTAGTTAATTTGAGTTTGACTATTTTTTTGTTGTGCTACTTTTTAATCACAGTAGGTATAGTGTAGGTGCTTGTTGTTGTTGTTGGAGTTTTCTAGAATTTTTTTGTGTTTGCTAGTTTGGCTTATATGTAGTTGTTATTTCTCTTGCGCTTCTTCGATGTTTGCTTATAATTCTTTAATTTGTTCTTTTTTATGTTGTTGTTATTGTTTTTGTGCTCTCTATTTGTGTGATTGCGTTATTTATTAATAAACTGTTTTTTTGTTTTGGAAATTTAAAAATAATTTTTTTTTATTCTTATTTTATTCTGCTTATAATTATTATTTTTTTATTTAATTTTTTTTTAAATATTTCTTTTAAATTTTATTTTGTTTTTTTTTATATTTTTTTTCTTATTATCAAATATATTTTAATTTTATTTTGCATTTTTTTTGTATTACTCTGCTTATTATTATCTATTTACCTTATTTTTTTAAATATTTACTTTTTTTTTAATTTATTTTATTTTATTTTCCTTTTTTACTGCTTCTTATTATTGATTTCCTTAATTTTTTTAACATTTTTTTATTTTGCTTTTTTATATTATTTTGCTTATTATCGATTATTAACTAACTTTTTTTCAAATATTTTTTGTATTTTATTTTCCTTTTTTGTATTATTTTGCTTATTATTATTTATTTATTTCCTTTATCTCAAATATTTTTATTTTATTTTGCTTCTTTGTGTTATTTTGCTTATTATTATTTATTTACTTTGTTTTCAAATATTTTTGATTTAATTTTGCTCTTTTATATTATTTTGCTTATTATTATCATTTACTCAATTTTTTTTATTTTATTTTGCGTTATTTTGCTTTTAATTATTAATTTATTTCATTTATCTCAAATATTTCTTATTTTATTTTGCTTTTTTATATTATTTTGCTTATTGTTTTTCATTTACTCTATTTTTTTTCAAATATTTTTTTATTTTTTTTTTTGCGTTCTTGCGTTATTTTGCTTATTATTATTTATTTACTTAATTTTTTTTTCAAATATTTTTTATTTTATTCTTCTTTTTTGTATTATTTTGCTTTTTATTATTCAAATATTTAATTTTTCTCAAATACTTTTTATATTATTTTGCTTATTATCAAATATGAATTTAATTGTTTTTTCAAACTATTTTGCTTATTATTATTTATTTACTTAATTTTTTTGAAGTAGTTTTTTATTTTATTTTGCATTCTTTTGTTATTCTGCTTTTTATTACTTATTTATTTAATTTCTCTCAAATATTTTTATTTTATTTCCCTTTTGTGTATTATTTTGCTTTTAATTATTAATTTATTTCATTTTTCTCAATTTTTTTTATTTTATTTTTCTTTTTGTATTATTTTGCTTTTAATTATTATTTTATTTAACTTTTCTGAAATTTTTTTTTCATTTTGTATCATTTTGCTTTTTGAATTATTTTGCTTATTATTTATTTCATTTCATTTTCCTTTTGTTTTCTTATATTATTTTGCTTTTTATTATTTATTTACTTAATTTTTTCCAAATGTTTTATTATTTTATTTTCCTCTTTGTATTATTTTGCTTTTAATTATTAATTTATTTCATTTTTCTCAAATTTTTTTTTATTTCATTTTGTATCATTTTGCTTTTTTGAATTATTTTGCTTATTATTTATTTCATTTCATTTTCCTTTTGTTTTCTTATATTATTTTGCTTATTATTATTTACTTATTTAAGTTTTTTATATTATTTTGCTTATTATCAAATATTTGCTAAATTTTTAAATATTTTTTTAATTTATTTTGTTTTTTGTGTTATTCTGCTTATTTATTTCATTAATATTTTCTATATATTTTGTTTCTGTTTTTATATATTTTAAAATTTGTCTTCTCTTGTGCTGTTTTTTAAAACTTATCCACTTAATTTATTTGCAATTTCATCCAAACCGCTTTGTTATCTGTGTGCAATTTTATTAATTTATTTCTTTATTTACTTTTGCATTTTCATATCTTTTGCCTAAATTTTGGGTGCGGCATTTCATTTTATCTCGCACGCTTATTTGTTTTGTTGTTTTTGTTGTCGTTTGTGAATTTGTTGCGGTTTGTGTTGTTCTGAGCGATTCTGATTTGGCTGCCGTTGTTGCTGTTTTGCTGTTGTTGCCGTTGCCGTTGCTGTTGCCTTTTGCCTTTGCGTGGTCATTTCACTTGCAAATGCGTGGCTCTCGTGACTTTTTCAATTAACTTTAATTTGGTTTTCATTGAATTATTGAAACTACTAAAGCAAGTGCGAATATTTATTTTTTAGCCCCCCTGCCCTTTTCATTCAACTCCTACATTCAACTTTCTACACTCCCTCAGCGGTTGCTATTGGTTTTATTTATTGGTGCGCCTTGTCGCCCCCCCGCCACCAACGCCTTGCGGCTGCTAATGGCTGCAAATGACACATCCGTTCCAAATCGCTTGCACTTATTCGGTTGTGATTTTTTTCTTGTCACATATGTTTACATTATTGTTGTTGTTTTTGCACAGCCTGATGGCACGTTAATGGGTCGAGCCGTAAGTCATTCACACGCACAATCACAATCACAATCACTAAACTTTTTCCACAATTTCCTTTTGCTAAATTTTTGGTTTTCACATTTTTTTCCTTTTTGCTTCGCGTCGCGGACGCCAAACCGCTGCCCAGACACACCAGTTTCTCGTATATTGGCACTTACTTCCTACTTCTTTTCCGGCGAAATGTCAGATTTTCACGAAACCGTTCAATAATTACAACGGCAACACTAACCTACAGCAACACGCCATACAAATACGTCGCATACAGACATCAACACGCAAATCCACCACCAACAACAACGAATATGTCCCTTACATGAAAGTCACACTTTGTAGCTGCACTGCCAGTGCAGTGCTTAGTAAGTCAGACCCATTGTAAACAAACAACAAATGACAGCTGTTTCACTCAGCACTCTCTTTCACATCTCTTGTTTGCGCTCTTTTCAACTGCAGCTTTGACATTTCAACTGACATTTAGCTCTTGAAATTAATACAGCAGGCACGAGTTTGCGCGCTTCTCGAATTTCGTATTCTTTATGGGGAAAATCGATAAAAAGCGTCAGCGCTGTGCCGCACTCGGCTTATGACTGGTGGTCTGGTGGCTGAGTAATGTCGTCGATGTAGCACAGCGTTGGGTGTGTGTGGGTCGAGCACGACCAGCGCGCTGAATAGGTACCCGCGACGGACAGCAGCATTAAAGTTAAACGATAACAATAAGAATAACAAATGAAAAAGGCACAAACAAAAGCAACCATACTGTAATGATAGCGCGCAATGAGTGATCCTATGTAGAGGGTGGGGCAAATAGCAGCTTCTTTTCGAATCAGCAGTTGTATGAGGAACTGCATTTCGGTCAATGAAAAACGCACAGAATGTTTGTGGGCTGAAATTAAAGGCAATCGATCTTATCAACGCCAAGGTTGTTGAGAATTTTTTTGGAACCTTTCTAGCAAAGTCAGCTTTTCAAATCGAAGCTAGGACTTAATTCCGTTAGAGTTTTGTTTGTGGCTGGAGGGATGCAGACATGTGCAGTAAACGGAATGCCCGTTCTTTCTAATAAGTGTAGAATTGAAATTTAAATAGGAAAAATTTATTGAACTAATTTCTGATCATTCTAGAATACTTTGTTTTTATTTAAATTAATTTTATTTATTTTTTATCCACCAGGCACAGCCAAGAGTTCCCGAAGATGACTTCTTATTGAGTTTGAAATAAATGAGGATCAATAAAAAATAGCAAAAACTTAATCTGTTATTTTATTGTTAAATCGTCCTTGAGCTCACAAAATAAAAATACGAAAACTAAATATTCGGAGGCCAATTAACCCTTTACCGTATGTGAGCCCACATGTGGTATTGCAGTTTTGATTAAATTTTATTTCCAAATTGCGAGTGATTCATTTGCAAAAAAACCCAAGGCGCATTCATTAAAGATGGTGGCACTAGACCAAGAGCAATGTTTTGTACGTTTGATTGTCACGGCAAAGTATTGGAAAAATAGAAAACAAAAAATGATTTCGCTTTGTTTCATTCTGGGCTGACAGCCACATGGACACGGCGAAAAAAAAACAAATCAGCTGATTTACCGATGCCACCTTTAATAGATTCGCCTTGAAAAACCCATAACGGTGTACAACACGTAAGTACCTACTTTTTGACAAAAACCAAAAAAAAATCATGGAGTGGAAAAGCTCTTTTCCGCTTTTCAACTATTTTCTATACTTTACAACTAGTTTTTATGTATGGTTCCGTAAATAAAAACTAAATGTATAACTTTTTATTGTTTTTCTTTTAACATGTCTTACTGATAATTAAATAAAAATACTTTCGCCGTGAAACAATTTTTTTCAACGCTTTATTAATTCATAGATAAGTAATTAAATTTTATTATTTTTTTTATTCTTCTTTTTTAATGGTTTTCTGTTTTTTACTTAAATTTTTGCTAATTTCATTTATATTTGAATAATTTGTATCATTTTATTTTGTTATTTATTTACATTTATTTTATTTAACTTCATTTCATTTAATTTATTGATAGTTTTTAAGATAATTTAATTACATTTTTTTATGTTTTAAACTAAATTAAATTTTTTTTATTTTAATATTTTTACTTTATTATTTTGTTATTTATTTAAGGACGTACCTGGTCAAATACTCATTTTTTATAAACATTTTTTTGGATTTTTTTTTAAAGAAACTAAAATACGATCGTTTTTGAGTTTATTATATTTATTATTGACATCAAATAGTATGGTATACGAAAAACAATTTGTAAAAACGAAGTAAGCGTCTTAAAAAAAAGATGAGAAGGTAAAAAAGGTTTGTTTTCAAAAGTCGGCCATTTTGTTATTTTCCAAAAAAAATTTCCAGAATGACAAGCCTACACAATAATAATCAGTTTAACCTTTTCGTTTCAAATGCCCTGAAGAGCCAAAATCCTGTTGACAAGCCACCTATCTTAAGTTGAACTAAAAATACGTTCGTGATCACTCGTATCAATTTTGTGCTCTGCACATGGAGTCGGTTCGTCGATTTTCCCAAGCGCTTCTGCGTGATTATGAAGTACGCCGTCGAGCTGTCTTTTCTGCTCCTTATTCAAGTCCGTACCATCAATTGATTTTAATATTTTGAAGTCTATGGAATAAACCCTCATAAAATCGTTGTCATCATAGTTTGCGATATTGTAAATTAGACCATTAAATAGTGACGGCTGCAGTTTTGTGTCTGGAGTTACAGCATCAGCTGGCAAAGCATCTTTAAATATTGTTTGTATTGAGTGTGGTGAATAGTTATTATTTGGAATTTCCAAACCATAAGACTCGAACTCAGATATTTAAATTTTCGGTCTATCTATTCCTCGCTCAGGCGCTACTTCTGCCGTTATTTTCGGTCGCGTGCTCGACACTTCCACAGTCTCTATCAGATTCAGCGTAAGAGGCAAAGGAGGCGCAAAATCAAAATGCTTCATGGCATCGCTCTCGAAATACCAATACTTCTGGCCCATATTAAGAACTATACCAGCCTGTTGCAGAGAGTCCGCGCCGATCAAATTCCGATTACTGGTAGCGTTAGGTAACACCATGAACTCAATGTTGAGACATCGACATCCAATAATTATTTTACACACAGTGGACAAGCATTCTTGCGTAGAAGTACTACCATAAGCTAACGTAATTTCACACTTCACATTTCGGTATTTATGGCCTTTAAAGTCCATGACAGACTTTAGATTAGCGCTCGCTACGCTAGTAGGTGCACCACAGTCTAAAACTGCTTGACCTGGTACACCGAAAAGTTGTACATTGACCATAGGTATGTCTCTTCCAATACCAATCGCAGTTATTGAATTAAAATTCACGAAACCTTCAGAGAGTGGATTTTTATTTCGACATGTTGCACAATTTGCGCGTGTAACGCCTGGGGTATTACAACCATAGCAAGCAAATATAGGCTTAACAGTTACTGCCTGTGCAATTGTCACTGGGTGAGCTTCCGCAGCATCGGCCTTTTGTTTTTTGAAACAGTTTTCCGGCGTGTGACCTTTCTTTCGACAAAAATTGCAACGCAATGGTACTTCACTGTTAACACTCTTTGCAGTTTGATCAGAGTTTCTACTCCTACGTTCACTTAAAAAAAGTTCGGCTTCTCGAGCCTCACTGAGCAAATCTTCATAAGATGAAATCTTCTGTCGGCCTGATCTTTCCCGGATTTGTGCGTGCACCATACCAAACAGCATGTGTAGTTGTTCTGCTTCGGCAGGAACGACATCTAGCTGCGAAAATAAAGCTCGCTTCTTCCGAACAAAGGTCGTCGGTTCACTCTTCTGTTGCTTTAGCTCAAATATTTCGACATAAATTCGCCATGCTGGTTTTGAAGGTGAAAAACTTTCGCGCAGTCTACGTGTAATATTAAAATCACAGACTTGATCTTTAATGTCACGCCACCATTCTGCAACATCACCCTCAAGTAGCATTGGCATTCCTTTAACCGCGTCAACATCAGTAATTTTCTCCACCGGTTTGAATGTTGAAATTGCCGCAATGAACTCTTCTACTTTTGCTGGACTACGCTCACCATTGTAACGCGCACAAATTCATCCTGTCAACGCTGTCCACACTGCAAGTACAGATATGCTAGCAACAACCACCGCCGATTACTAAACGGAATGTCATGATGGAAAGAATATTGAGATGGCGCCTATCGTGGTGCCGTTACTTTGCGCTCAGTGAATTTGACAATGAGTTACGTGGTTTTAGTTCCAGTATGGCTAGATTACCATTTTCTTAACTTGATTTAGCATTTTTTGTTTTTGTTATTCAGTCTCGGAGTTTTAGTTCTTTTTTCATGACATTTTTCTAACCTGTTTTAATTAAAAGTGATGTTTATAATTTTGTAAAATATACATTTTTTAAAAATTAGTTCAATAATTATTCACTAAGTTTTATTTAGCTATAATTTCTTTTAACATCTGGTCGCAAAGCCCGCGATTGCAGTTATTGTTGGTGTTCTTCTGATTTCAGCAGTCTCTCTCTCGCTGCTGCAGTGTTGCCTAGCTTTGGATATAAAAACGCACTAAAATGCCCATTTAAAGAAAATAAACACCAACTTTTTATTGAAGCACTTAAAGAACTTTGTATGCGTGACAAATTGTATTTAGAATGTGCGTTTTTTTTTAAATAAATGAGTTATGGTTATGTACAATTTAATTTGTGAGTCTTTTTTTTTGTTAAGCGAGACTCTTTTGTTAAGAGAATATTTGAGGTTATGTAATTAGATAAGGTACTCTTTTTGTAAAAATGCCAGTATGGTTTCTTTAGTATTTTCTGATATTTTGTGGCTTACTTTTACAATGAATGCACCTCTCGATGCCCTATGCCCCGCTAAGGACTATGGTTTTAATTCGCATTCAGTAAGTTCAAACGCTTTTTAAAATGTGTAAAAAGGTTTTCAATCTTAAGAAGAGTAGAGAGAGGCACATTTAATATACATAACCTTAAAAGGAGCAAAAAATTAAACTCACATTTTCAAAATATCAAATTTTATAAGAACCAACTAATTATCATTAGCACTAAAATCTTCTCAGAGTCGCCTTTTTTAACCTTCTTTTGTATAATAATACAGTTTTTTTTAACTTAAAGTTTTTCGGTAGCTTAAAATTAAAAAAAAAGAAACAAACACGAAACTTCAAAATTTTCGCATTTTCGGTACAAAAAAGCACTAAATTTATTGTGAAGAGCAAATGGTTGGCAACACTGCACAACTCGGAGAAACGTGACGTCAGGCATTGTTGATGGGCGCAATCTTCTTTCTATCATTCTTGACGGAATGTGTTCTTTCCAAGAGCGCGCAGGATTTTTATAGGCAAAAGCAAACCTATTAGAAAATTCAAATTTAGAGTTTGAGAAAAGACATCTAGAGTTATTACAATTTTAGGGCATTGAAGGTATTGCCATATAGACATAAATACTTTAATACTTATAAAATATAAGTATGCTACAAGTTTATCTTATTTTATACAGTTTTTACTTTATTTCAATTCATTTTATTTTATTTCATCTAATTTTTGTGTTATTTTTTAATATACATTTTTAAAAATTTATTTTATTCAATTTAAAATACGTTATTTTTTTAAATTTATTTATTATATTTTATTTGGCTTAATTTAATAAAATGTTTTTTTTTTTGTTTTTTTTCTATAGTAACTTATTTTATTTTATTTCAATTTATTTAAAGTAGCCGCCGTAACCGAATGGGTGGGTGCGTGACTACCATTCGGAATTCACAGAGAGAACGTAGGTTCGAATCTCGGTGAAACACCAACTTAAGAAGAACATTTTTCTAATAGCGGCCGCCCCTCGGCAGGCAATGGCAAACCTCCGAGTGTATTTCTACCATGAAAAAGCTCCTCATAAAAATATGTATCTGCCGTTCGGAGTCGGCTTGAAACTGTAGGCCCCTCCATTTGCGCATCAAGACGCACGCCAAAAATAGGGGAGGAGCTCGGCCGAACACCCAAAAAGGGTGTACGCGCCAATTATATATATGTATATAATATACTTCTTTAATTTAATTTATTTTATTGTGTTTTGTTTTGTTTTATTTTATTTTACTCAATGCCATTTAATTTATTTTTTTAACTTAATGTATTTTACTTAATTCAATTAAGTTTATTTTTTATTTTTTTACTTAACGTAATTTAATTAAACTTAACTTTATTTTATTTTAGTTTTATTCTTTGCTTTATTATTATTTTTTTTTTTGAATTTTATTCTATTTATCATACCTTGGATTCATTTGATACTTTTCAATTTTAATTTATTCCACATTCTTTAGTTTTCAAATAAACTGCTATTTGGCCCACCCTTTGAGTCAGTATGTGACCACCGTCAGCGACAGTTCGGAATTCAAATGGGATTATACTCTTACATACATACATACACACATACATGAAGCACGTATTTATGTACATTTGCACCGTACATTACTTATTTTTCTGATAAAGCGATTAGCAGCCAGCTAATTGTTTGCTGTGGCGACGTCCTCGCTACGTCCATTACTCGCTGCCCATCATCGTTCATTTTTGTATATGGTGCCATCAACGGCGTATTTTTTCATTTTTATTTATGCTATTTATTTCAGAGCTTATGGCACAAGTGAAAATGGGACAAGTGAAATTAATCTAAAATGCCACAGCGCTGCGAGCTAATAGATAAAAAATTCTCGAATAGAATATCAGAAAGTAAGTGAAAACAAAAGAGAGTGGTGTAAGCCTTAACAGAAGTCATTTAAATTCCCATAGGCAGGCACAAATTGGGCCGATCATATTCGAAATATTTAAGTTTATAAGCTCAACTGGGCCATAGGCACTTGATTGCGAAGTAAGCGTCTTAAATTGCTGTTTATCTACTCTTCTGTTATTTGCATTTCTTTATTTGGTCAAGTAATTCAACCATCGATCTGTGACTAAGAGATCAAAGTCTTTATTTCCTCTGAAGCTTTCAATGCAGTTACTATTCCAGAGGGCAGAGAAGTATCGTCACTATAATTAAAGCTTCTTTTAACTATATTTCTTTTATTTCAGCTGCAGTGTCACATTCCTCGTCACAGTTGCTTTCTCAGGCGTTGCAGTTGCTAAGAATGTTTTTTTTTGTTAGCACTAGAAGTGATATGTTTTCGCTGAATAATTTTCTTTCATTAGAATGTTTTCGCAATTGGCTAAGATGTAGAAGAATATCGCTTTGATATACATAGTTTTTTGGCGAGATGCTTATCCACTGGAATGCACGATAGAGATTTGTGGCGCCAAGACAAACATTCCGCTCCTACTGGAAAAACGACGTAGCAGATGCGCTTTATTCTCTAAGCTGAGAACGAAGAACGATCCCACCAGGTTTCGGCTTCTCACCTTTACGTTGCCTCCCAACGGATACTTGACAGAAGTTGGCAGTTATGAGCTGATCCACTTTTAAGTAAAAATTTTCTCCATTGGCTTGTACTCTGGTATATGGAATGGCTCTCCCAAACGTACTTGTTTCAAATAGTTGTAGTCTTATTTTTGTTGTTGTCTTATTTTTAAAAAGTTCTTTCCACTTTGTATTTCGTATTGATATATAATTTGAATTTGGTCTACTCTACCGAAAATATTAAATAATACAAACTATGGCACAGGGACTTATTGGCAAGCTTCGACAACTTATTTGTTTCTCATCTAATGTTAAAAAGTTTTTTCTTTATAAAAATACAGCTCATTTCCTTACAAAAACAATACAAATTCATACATTAAATTTTGTGCAAATTAGCAAAAAACTTAACAAATTTTCATCAAAACCTCATACTAATAACTTTTTTTTTAATTTTTTAATAAAAATTTTTGTGGAAATTTCGAGTATGCAGCTTTTAAGTCCATTAAATTTTGGTCGATTAAAGTGTAAGTTTCAAGTGGTTCAAAAGATAGTGTTCATTTTTGAGATTTTGTTTTGTTGACGGAGTTGGATATTTCTTTTCATAAAAAAAAAATGTCAACCATTCGTTTTTGTATTCGAAAAAACAAACAAAAATATCTAAAATCAAAGCGATTTTCGCGCCCCTTGAAAGTTGCACTTTGTACTCGAAATTTTGTTAAAAATTCTAATTAAAGAATTTGTGTCACAGTCAAAAGCCAAAGAAGTGCTGTCATTATTTTGAAAAACCTTGCCTTTCACTCCGAGATGCTGCAAAATCCATACGTCCTCGAAAAGTGCGCAAAGGTGAAGGTTAACAATAACAAAATATTGTAGTACCCAATCGAAATGATAAACAAAATAAGAGTGTTAAAATGAAAGCGCGAAAATTTTACAGTCAAGACATCCATAAATGTAGCTGTGCTGTTGCGGATGATGAAACATACGTCAAAGTAAGCTTTAAACAAATTCAGGCCGATTTAGCAACATGTCATTATAGCCGTGTTGCCATGAACTAAATATTATGCAAAAGGACTACAACTCTCCAAACCAGTCGAGTCTTGCCGAGTCAAGTCAAGTCCTTCTCCACCTGATCTTTTCAACGTAAAGGAAGCATTCTTATTCCTCTGCTACCACCAGCTGGTACCGCATCGAATACTTTCAGAGCCGGAGAGTTTGTTCGTTGAGAGAGGACTTTACTACTCATTTGCCTACTTAGTCCAAAGTAGCACTTGTTGGCAAGAGAGATTCCCACGTTGGATTTGAGGATGGTGTCGGGTGTAGAAGTCGACGCAAGTCTCTGATGGCTATTATCTTGGGATTCTTCTGCATACGGTCCAAGCAGCTCACAACTTCCGGCCTTCGCCCAACTATCTTCTGCATAGCTCCTAAACATCTTTTGAGATGGAGCCACGTAAAAATCCTTCCCAAAGGAAAACGATACAAAGCCTCGGCCCACAATTGCGATCCATTGAAAAATATTGGGCAATGGTTAAAAGAAAATTGCTAAAAACGTAAAAAGAAATTGAAAATGAACCTCAGTTTAAAATGAGTTGGCAGAGAGCAGCAAATAACGCAACAAAAACTGATGTCCAACACCTAATGCAAGGAACGAAATCTAAATTGCGACATTGTTTTTATACAACATAAAGAATTGATAAGAATTTTTTGTTGAACATAGTACGCCTAATAAAGAAGAAGTAGAGAAGAAAATAAAATAAAAAGTTGTTTTGATAGCTTAAAGTATATAAATTTGATGTTATAACGAATTTCGGGCGACCAATATTTTTAGTGCCCATTCTTTATATTGAGAACTACTGGCACCCTTCATGTGATGCCTTGCCGGTAGTGCTAAAAAGACAAAAAAAAAATTAATAAAAAAAAGTAACAAAAAAATAATTAAATGAATAAAATAAAGAAATGAATAAATAAAAAAATAAAAAAAATAATAAATAAAAAATACAAAAAAAAAAATAAAGAACCAAAAACAGAAGTGAACCTTTCAAGGCAGACAAAGAAATAGGGAGAGACCCGAGAGAAACTGAGGGAGAGAAGTGCCAACGAACAAGCGCCAAAAAGTTATTTCTCAGTAGAAATTAGCAACCACAAGGAAAAACTCAGGAAAAATAGCCTAAAGTGTATCTAAGATATATATAAGGTATAGCTCTCTCTCTCCTTTTCCTATACGTTATATCTTTTTTCTTTCTCGCAGAACGAAAATGCCCAAAACGTTGCATGGCCTTGAAATTTTACTCTCCATTCTCGCTCGTCCATCGACGCCTAAGAAGTTTCACTTGAAAAAATAAAAACAAGAACTTAAGTCACTCTAAAAGTCCCTGAAAAATAAATAAATAAGTACTCTATTGGAAGTGCGATATTAGAGACAAGAAGTTTTTCAAGCGGCGCTATTTTTTTTCGTTTTTTCAGTTTTTTCGTTTTTTGGGAACAAAGCGTTACTCTCAAACTTTTTGTTATTTTCGCGCCCAGCACAAATGACTAACTGCCGTATTACTAAATGCTTTTTCGCATCAACGTGAAAATTTTATCACCTAGCAGCTGTAGCGAAGCAGTAATAAACCAAGCAGCTCCGCCGGGCTGACTACTCATTTATTATTCATTTAATTTCATTTTATTTTTATTTGACTCATACAAATTTTTTAGTTTGCAAAATCAATTGTGGCTTAGCCAGTGTTGTTGTTCCATTGTTTCATTTGGCGCGCGTATTCGTGTATACTATATGTAAATGTATGCATTCATATGTAAGTATATTTGTGTGCACGTCTGTAATTTTCACACATCATTTGTTTGAGGTACTTTTGTACCCCTCTTTGTACTGTGTACCTCTCTACTTAGTATTGTAAGTGTGGCAGTAGGCCAGTAGGGCCGCAGTTATTGAATTTGCTTAAGATTCTGCAATATTTTCAAGAATGGATGTTGCCAAATTGGTTTACTAAGGGGTCAGAAATGAAGTAGTGGCTAGAAGATAGATCTAACACTAGAGAAAAAAACAAAAAAATTCTTTTACAGAAATTAGAAGATAGATCTAGAACTAAAGAAAAAAACAAAACCCCTTTTTTGAAGAAAATTATTTCCAAGTACTCATTAAATATGCGTGCAATAAAGTGACTTACGTTAAAATATTGGAAAGCGCGCAAAGGCGCGCGCAGGAATATTTGTAACCGGCGCACAGTGCGGCCGATTCCCGAAAGCCTGGCCAAAACTCAAAAAATTAAGTAATTGATTCAAAATTTCTTACTCGGGGGTTGTCGGGGTCGCTGATTACGAATTTGATCTTAAAATTTTGAAAATCCACCCCCTTCCACCCCCTCACGTGAAATAGCGTATATTCTAGAACATAATCAAGATGCATGTAAATTTATATGTTTTTGGGGTCGCTGATTAAAGCCAAGGTAGCAAGTGGTAGCAGCTGAATCTTGTTTTATTCAGTAACCATTACTTTTTTGAGTAACCTTTAATAGGTTTCAAAGCAGGATATGACGGCGTTGTATTACTATACAGTTTGAAAACTCAAATTTTATAAAAAAAATTGCAAAAAATGTATCTACGTATTGCTGCAGCTAAAAATTTTGTGTCGAGGTATTGATATGTACTAAAGGTTTCTCGTATTTTACTAACCTTCCGAAGATGATTCCATTTGGTTTTGTTCAATTTACTCCATTACAAAATCTTTCAAATGTGTACAACTTTCACTATTCATCGACAGTAATACGATGCTCAAACGAAGGCCACGCTGCGACTGAAAATACAGAGGATACTTAGGGTACAGGACGTTGCTATGAACGGTTTTCACTACTCAAGGCATTACTGTAGCCAACCCAAAGACAAAAAAACTCTATCTAGAAACTTTTTTTTTCGACTTTTGGCCAGCTTTTTGGGAATCGGCCGCACTGTGAGCCGGGCGCTATGAGCACAACTCCAACAGCGGCAGCAGAAATAATTCCCAACCGGCATCTACTCAAACTAGTAGTAGGAAGCTCAGCCAAAATATTTGCTGCAAGACTGAAGATGTCAGGACAATTCTCAAAGAGGCTTTTTGGTCACAGCAACATTCTCGATTCAGACGGAAAGGTAGGCTTCGTGAGTTCACGAGTTAATTCTGGCGAAAAGCCTATCGTCAGTATAGAGCAAAATGGATGGCAAAAAGAGCTAGAATCCACATACCATTCAGACAATTTCCTTACAGATGGGGCCAAAGAGGCGGAAAGAGGAGGAGCGGCTATCTTTTGTCCGCAATTTGATCTCCAAAAGTCTTTCAGACTCTCTAATTACTGTATTATATTTCATGCTGAAATCTTCACCGCAACAAAAGCAGCTGAATTGGCTCTGGAATTAACCCGTCTTAATACTCGGACTAATATTTTCATTGATAGTCAACTAAATATTAAAGTGATTATGGCTCCTTGTACTAACTAGAAATGTGTTCAATAGCGCAGAAACAAAATGGATAAACTCTGCGAAAATGGGCAGGTCACTATCTATTGGATACTGGGGCACAATGGAATAGAAGGAAGGGAAAACGCCGATGAGCTCGATATGATATTCGCTCGATGTGACATTCGGTTGCCGAGGTTGAGCACGTCAGACATATACCCATCACCACCCTTTCTGAAAACGGAACTAAATGAGGAACTAGCTCTGGTAGCGCAGTCGATATGGGAACACTCAACCTCGTACAAAACTGCTAAAACTGTGCTAAGAACTTGGAATACGAAAACTGAAAACCTTATTTTATTATTGACTAGAAAAGACTACAAAATATTGGTTGGACACTGCCTCACCCAACATCACAACCAATTTGATCTCCAAAAGTCTTTCAGACTCTCTAATTACTGTATTATATTTCATGCTGAAATCTTCACCGCAACAAAAGCAGCTGAATTGGCTCTGGAATTAACCCGTCTTAATACTCGGACTAATATTTTCATTGATAGTCAACTAAATATTAAAGTGATTATGGCTCCTTGTACTAACTAGAAATGTGTTCAATAGCGCAGAAACAAAATGGATAAACTCTGCGAAAATGGGCAGGTCACTATCTATTGGATACTGGGGCACAATGGAATAGAAGGAAGGGAAAACGCCGATGAGCTCGATATGATATTCGCTCGATGTGACATTCGGTTGCCGAGGTTGAGCACGTCAGACATATACCCATCACCACCCTTTCTGAAAACGGAACTAAATGAGGAACTAGCTCTGGTAGCGCAGTCGATATGGGAACACTCAACCTCGTACAAAACTGCTAAAACTGTGCTAAGAACTTGGAATACGAAAACTGAAAACCTTATTTTATTATTGACTAGAAAAGACTACAAAATATTGGTTGGACACTGCCTCACCCAACATCACAACCAAAATGGGATTAGTCCAGAGCGGTCCACGCAACGAAACGAATGCTAGGGGTATTTCGAAATACCTATTCTACCACTGCCCTGCTCTTTGTAGGACTCGACAAATGTGCCTAGGATCAGCATAGTTTTCAACTTTGAAGGATATTGCTGACAAAAGGCTGAATGGCTTGTTAAAACTCGCGAAGACGTGCATTAAGAATTTCATAAAATAATGTCTTTAACTCCAAATACATAGCACTGGTAACAAAATGGAGCCTAGAGATCTAAGTGAGATAGTTTTACAGATTATTAAAGATCATTTTGCGCGCGAAAACACTATCACAATCGATTGAGAATCAATTAACCTTCTTACACTGTCGCCCCCATGAATGCCGCTGTCGAAGGCCAACCACCATCCACCATAAATGGAGAATTTGCGTTGCCTTGTGAGACTGGCGTAACACTGACACAACTAAATTATCTATATTATAGCAGAAAACCATTACTGACATTGGATGGACCTCGATATACCAAACGTTAGGCCAGTATAGGAGTTCAACAAACCACGAGATCGAAGTGCAAGCCTCGAAGAAATCTATCTAGTCCAATATGCGAAGAACTCTCGCGCCATAATCAATCACCTCTTCACATGCGCACTTAAACCAACTCATCTAATACCCGTTTCCTATGTTCCCTAAAGTTCGGCTCCATCGAAACAGCACGTATATTGAGCCAATCTTCAGATAACCTCGCTAACAATTCATACATAGTGGAATATCTACCCAGACAAGGCTTAATAATGCCATTGCAATCGTCCTCTCGAAGAAGAGCGGTCGAATCCCGCAGTTAACTCAAAATAGGCAACAGCCAGGGACTTGAGATGCAAGCACTGAACATGGAAGGAGCACACTTAGGTCTTAAGCTCCCTAAATAGAGAATTTCTGCTTATTACGCTTGGTTAGGTTACTGTAGTTGCCACTCCCCATGAGTATGTGGCGGGATGTACTTATATTTGGATTCCCATTGTGTGGTGAAACCTCGTTTTTCTCTTAGATAAACAATGAAATATCGAGCGCGGTTCCAGACCCCAAGTCCGCCAGACATTCAAAAAAGTAAGAGTTAAGACAGCGTTCAGTTTGTCACGTTCTGGGCAAGAGCGGAGTACTAGCAGAGAAAGTATGCAACACTCGCCACTTCCACCTCGTCTCTGCAGCTCGGACCGGGCAGTACCCGGTGATAATACCAACACTGTATTTATGGAAAGAGAAAGCAGATGGAGATGGCCTTGGCTTCACTTGGTGTGCCCGACTGGTGCTGGTTAACATGAGAAAGGAACGACTGGCGCGCTTTGTTAAACACGGCCAAAATTGCGTAGGTGGTAATCGCGCCAGTCAAGAGAAGAAGAAGTACTTATGGAAGGACAGTCTGATGATGGACCCGGTTCTGTAATCATTTCTTCTAGACCCCACCAGTCTGGTTACCACGCAGATGGGCTCCGTGATTCATTTACCCTTGGCCTGCGCGATATAGATCGATCTTATCCAGGACTTGCTTCGATTTTATCTGAGCCATCAAGAGTCAAATATGTCTATTCAGAGATGATGCTTTTCTTCGATGTTACACCAGTATTGTTTTTGTAAGATAGGATCTATGAACGTACGAGCAGCACAGCACATGTTCGGCGGATCCCAAACTCAATCTTGTAAGCATTGAAATATAGATCTTCAAGTGAAATTTGCTTTGAACTGCATTTGGAAAGTCTCAATTCATGATAACTATGCCGAGGCGGCCGCCTCGGGGCAGGCAATGGCCAACCTCCGAGTGTATTTCTGCCATGAAAAAAAGTTCCATATAAAAAAATTATTTGCCGTTCGGAGTCGGCTTAAAACTGTAGGCTCCCCCTTTTGTGGAACAATAGCAAGACGCGCACCACAAATAGGAGGAGGATCTCGGCCAAACACCTAACAGAAGTGTACGCGCCAATTATTTATTTACTAATTTTTTTACGAATCGTGATGACAGAATTTTGGTCTTCACACTGTCCTATGCTGTAGTGTTTTCTTCTGGGCCCGGAAGCATGCAATTTTGCTAGTAGATTTCTTCTGGGTTTGAACTGACACAACTGACTCAAATTGCTCGACTAATCGTACCAAGCGAGCAGGGGCCTTATGATGGCCACACAAGTGACGCACCTCCTGCATCCCTTCAGTAGCGGATTTCCCAAGTTTTCTGTACTGTTTCTGTATAATCCTCTAAAATAAACCTCATAATCTTCACACATAAAAGTTCTGAAAAAATGCCGAAACAGGCGGTCCTGCTGGAACTCTGAACAACATTAAAACAATTAGACTATTTTGCAGCTTCGCACTTTACTGTGAACTGCAACTTCCTGATCAAAAACAAGAAGAAAAGAAAACTTTAGTCGGCGAAGCAATTGCGCTCCATACACTTAAGTAAAAGTAAGCGCTTTCCCGAATCTGTGCGTGCAACTGCTGACAGTGCCCGTAATCCTGCCCTGCATCAAGCCGTAAACACTGGGCGAACAACAATGTCCACAAATACGCAAAGTACTCTACCAACCAACCTCTCACCCACTTCGTTGCTGTTCCATTGTTGCCTTGCCTCTACTTAAGCTACTTGCCGTCGTTGCCGTCCAAGCAAAATCGCTTGCTGCATAATCCTTTATGCCAATACAACGAATGGTGGCGATTGCTAGTTGCGCTCCAACCAAAATGCAAGAAGGAACGTGGGCGCGTATGAATGAACGAACGAAAACAATACGTATGCGCACACATACACACACATACACCAATACAGGCGCGCATCCTGACTAAAGCAGCAATAAAAGCGATAACAATTGCAGCTGCAATTTCCCAGCAACATCGTCCGGCATTATTGCTGGCTTGTTGCAATTTGTCAAAAAATGTACCAACTGCAGTAAGGAAGCACGCAAGTAGAGAAGGGAGTCGTCTGTGAGCAAGCGTACGCAAAGAAGGTGGAAGATGAAAGATGCGCCGCTTGCTGACTTTTTCTTTAAATTAATTAAATGGCATTCTGCGGTGCGTGTGTGTACAGAGGTCTGTGTGGAGATATGTACAGTTATACTATATATGCACATTTATGTATATGCACCTAGGTGTGTTCTTCCCACGCGGGCAAGCCGCCGAACGGCTTCTAGGGGGCATGTGCGCGTATGCCCTCCAAGCGTGTGTGTGCGTGTGCCTGCTTGTGCAGATATGTTGCAGCGCTTTGGTGTGCTTGCGCATCCTTCACTTTATTTTATACACCTTCCAGCTGCAGTTCGCTGCGCGCTATGTCGTTCTTATCGCACGTCGCGCAAAATTTTACTTCACTTTCTTTGCCCTAGCAACTTTGCGGCTCCTTGCGGCTGACACATTTATTGCCGTTACAGTTCCTGCTGCTCTTCTTCCTGTGACACTGTTGCCGTGTTGACAAAAGTATACTTTCAACTTCAATAAAAGCGAGGCGCAGTTTGCTTAGCGTACGCACAAGTCTCATACTCTGCTGTACACACATCCATACTTACTATGTACTGTTGTGCGGAAAATAATAGTAGCGTGCTTAATTAAAAATTAATTATTTAATTTAATTAAAATGAAAAAAAATAGAATTTTTCTGCAAATTAAAAAAAGAGCAGAATGACAAAAAACAAAAACATTTATATTTTCACTATTTAATATATATTTTTACAGCTTCTTTTTCTGTTCGCAAAGCTCGATAATGGCTGTAATGATTTTTTTTCTGAAATTTTGGTTATTATTATCCAAGCAAAAAAAAATGTTTACAGGTTTCTTCAAGCTGTAACTCTGACACTTGAAAACCCTATAACATCATACACTAACAAAACAGCTGTCATATATGAGCGTCCTATTTTTAAAGTACGACGATGTAATCTCTACTAAATAGTTAGGAACATTAAAACCAGTCCGCCGTGCTAAAAACATTCCTCACGTCAGGCGTAATAATTTCGCAATATTTCTTTTAGCCGTCAGTCCATCTGCCCTGCCCTATAGTGCCACACACTGTCTGGATTGCATCAAGCGTACTGAAACTAGGAAAGACGCCTTATCGATTTAGTAAATTTCTCCATATGCAAATGATTTTTTTCGAGTACTTTGCCTGTGATGTCAAGCTGGTCTGTATGCTGCGGGCATCTGTGTGGGGTTGCAATTTTTTGGGACGAGTGAGCACCAATCTACATACATATGTCTATCCCACAGTTTGGGGAAAACTTCTTGACGAAAGCAGGCATTACTCCTAGCTTCGCTTGTATAGCCACTTGCAACAACACATTGGAAAAACAATCCAGCGCTGGTGCTTTATAAGGTTTTATCTCTTTCGGAGTTTCTTTTTAATAATTTCTGTGATTCCACAGGGATCAAACCTTAGTGGTCGTACTATTTTTAATTTACCTCTAGATGAAAACAACTCGGTAACAAGTTTTGCTATGGTAATGATGCATGTTGGGGCTTTTCCTGAAAATGCTTTCATTTTTCACATGACAGTTTAGTATACATTCCCCCAGGGTTTAGCGTCGACATCCTCTGTAAGTGTCCGGAAAGCTATAGGTTTGCATTTCGCTATTGCTTTGCTAAGGAGTACACGTTGCCGCCTGATTTCCTGATATATTACATTACATTGGTCCCCTTTGACTGCTGCCATCGTTGATGTCTTCTTCTCGCTACGATGTACTCCGCTCGAAGTTGTGCCACTTCTTCGTTCCTGCAAAATACTGGTTTCCTGCCATTAGTTATACTTCGTTGTGGCATTGAGGCATCGCAAACTTTTCTCAGGGCTTCTATTATTAGTCAAAATTTATTTTGAGCTTTACCTGGGGGTGCCTCTATTTATGCGATCATAACATCCATCCCTACCGTATCAAGCATATTTTCCATGCTTTTTGCTAAGCTAGCACAGGCGATTTGGTTATTTGGAATCTCTCGGTGTCCTCGATTTCTATTATGATGGCGCGGTGGTCACTATGAGTGTGTACTTCAACTACTCTTCACGAACAGTGCTTCACAAGGGACGTGGTAGCGAATGCTAAATCTATGACTGACGTGCCTCTGACATTTTCAAATGTGCTAGCCCCATTGTTGAGTAAAGCGAGGTATAGTTCCGCAAATCCTTCTGTCAACGCTTGACCACGTCTATTGGTGTATCGGCTCTCCCATTCGACGGAACGTTTGCTGAAGTCTTCGGCGATAATTACAGGGCTCTCGTGTCGTACCGCATTAACCAATCTGTTCAGGAAGCCCTCATAAGCAGCGTTTGGTGCGGCATAGCAGCTGAAGAAGTTCATCGCTATTATTTTTGCGGTGGCGAAACCATCCTCCTTGCCAATATCTTCGCGCAGCCACTTACCAGATTTACTTAAGTTAATCCTCAATCCAGCCAGTTTTAGCACTGAAGTAGCATTAAGTAATGAGAACATTCTCTTCTCTGTTTTGTTCGTTCTGCCGCTTATCTTTTAATTTAAAAATCAGTCGAATCGCGTGGTTATTTAAATACCAAAGATCTTACGTAGAATTTTTCTCTCGAATGCTCCCAAAACTTTTTCATCCGCTGTTGACATAGTCCATGCTTCTGCGCCATATATTAGAACGGGAATGATGAGCGTTTTGTAGAGCGCCAGTTTAGTATGATACTTCGAGAGAGAGCACTACTTCTCAGTTGCCTGCTGAGCCCAAAGTAACACCTGTTGGCAAGAGTTGTTCTCCGTTTGATCTCCAGGCAGACGTCATTTCTGTTATTAATACTGGTCCCAAGGTAAACAAAGTCCTTCACAACTTCGAATTGGTGGTTGCCAACACTGACATATTGTCCAAGACGCGAAGATTTCCTGTGTGTTGACAGCAGGTACTTTGTTTTACCCTCATTCACCGCACGACCCACATTGCTCGCCTCTCTCTTTAAAGTGGAGTATGCCGAGCATACAGCGTGATTGGTTTCGCCGATAATGTCGATGTCGTTCGCATATGCTAGTAGCATGATACTCTGATGAAAGATAGTACTAGTGCGGTTCCGCTAGGCAACGCGAAATATTTTTCCAGCAAGAGGTTGAAAAAGTCACAAGATAGAGAATCGCCTTGTCTGAAACTTCGCTTTGTTTCGAACGGGGGGTCTAGGAATCAGAAATACAAAGCAAAGTGCATGATTACATTTAACATGGCAAATGTCACAATCGGTTTTTGCCCCCCTTTCTCGTTTTAAGTTGACACACTGCCTCCACGCGGTGTCCCCTGGATAAGCTACGGACATCCGTTCGTAGTGAACTAATGTGTGCAGCGAGCCTCTAAGCTTTAAGGGTTTTGCGTCGGGTTTGGGACCCACCATTTAAAAAAATCGCTCCAATGAAAGATCCAAATAATACTCGAATAAGAACCCGAGGTGTTAACGGTGTTAATGCTCATTCCTAAATAAACGAAGTTCTTTACTTCCACATTTGAAATGCTCTTCAGAGAAACACAAAATTTTTATTCCATTATTTTGATCGCAACTGTATGTAGGTTTATATGTTTGTGGGTGCGTAAAAATTAGGGATATCAACCCCGCAATCCCGGGGTTTTTTATTCCACGAAAATTTGGAGATTATTTGCAAACAATCCCGGAACTGTGGAATTTGTAACTTCTTACGAGGAATGTGAAATTGAGGCAGAAAAATTACTTTTTTACCAAAAACAGCAACTGTGACTTAACTTTTTAGCAAATATGGAAATGTTTCTGTTTCTGGTTTGTTTTTTGTTCAATATGATATATTTTTATTCAATATTGACGCAATTTTTTCGAGTTAAGTTGTTGCAAAATAATCAATACCTAAATCCCTAAACTAATCCTGCAATATCGGGATTAAATTAACTAAATCCCGAAAATCTCAGGTTTATAAAATTCGCAAGGTGTGACATTCCAAATAAATATGTGCCCCGGCAAGTTTATTATGAGTACTTTTGTGCCCCTGCGTTGCATCACCGACTTTGCTTCACTTGTGCTACAGCATTTGGCCCTAAAGTGCACGCGTACTCCATTTCAACTACCCCAACGTACACGCATTCGTATGTTTGCGTATGTATTTGTGTGTTTTTTGTATGTTAAATTAATTAAAATTAATCTGATTACCTTTGTGTGCATTTTCTTTTTGAATTTTCCACTTTGTTGCAAAACTTAAACACCATTCCGTTGTGAGCGTAGAAATTTTTCGCTTTTACATCTCCTACACAAATACTCGCATGCACACAAACTACATCCATACAAACAAGACAATTGTGTGTGTGTGCGTATTTACATAAGACTTGCATTTAAGTGAATTAAGAAATTTGGTCAGAGTTCACAAATGAAAATCTGCGTCTCTGTGTGGAATCATCTAGAAATAGAAATTATGGCATGAAAAAAGGAGGATTTTTAATCAAGCGTAGTTTTTCTAAGGACTATAAAACTGTGTTTGCACGAATGTTAATTAGATTTGATTGCTTGTTTGCCGCTTTGATTCAGCTTTGTGGAAAAGTTAAGTTTCTTTTGCTGGTTGCTGGTGCAAAATGATAAAAATGGTTCAAAAATGTGAAAAAATATAAAAAAATGTAAAATAAAATTAAAAAAACAACGCAAGCCTTACTGAGCTTGTACAATTCGTTATCAATAAGAAGCAACTTAGGAGTTGCGGTACTGAGCTGATAAGTTCCAGGATCTTCTTATAGAGTACTGGCATTTACTTGCCTTGTGCGCTTTGTATGTGTTGTTGTTGTTGAAGTGGTTGAGTATTTCCACTGAAATAATCCTAATTAGTGACCAGCACCGTTTTACTATTATCGTCCTCGTATAATGATGTTTCTTTTTTTTTTTTTTTGTTGTTCTAAGTCAAATCCATTTAGTGAGGTCCAAGTTTAGCAGCAAATTCTTTACCTCGATGTCTGAGATCTCATTAATTTGCTGCAGGAAAGGCTGACCAAAGGAGCGAAGTCGTGCCTTAGCTAGCCCTGGACATTCACATAAGTAGTGGAGAAGACTTTCCTTCGCCCCTTCCGCTTGACAGCTTCTGCAGATGGGATTTAAGGGGATTCATTCGTTCTTTGGATTTTGTATGACGGCCATGTGTAATACATGTAGTTAATTGCTTCCAACTTCTTTCGGCTAAATCATGCTAGTTTGAAGCAATGGATGCTTTTATTGTGTTGAGTGGGGTGGAGACTGCCACCGCCTCTGCTATTTCTAGTGTCGAGCCTTTTCTTGCTAGCTCATCCGCTATCTCATTACCCCGTCTATTCCTATGACCGGGAACCCATATCAGAGTGATTTCAAGCCAATGACTAAGCATTTCCAGCTCCTCTCTACACTGTAAGACTAGTTTGGTAGTTTGGATGAAATGGAGTTGGAGTCCAAGGCCTTTATAGCTGCTTGACTGTCTGAGAAGATAACTACTTTTGCACCAACTTCCGCTGATCGTTAAGAGTTCTGCCTGGAACACGCTGGCATAGTCAGGAAGACGAATTGACTGAGATAGGTTGAGCGGCTTCGAATGCAAGCCAGCTCCCACACCACAGTTTATCTTAGAACCGTCGGTATAGATTTCCATATCGTATCTTTCAATCACCTTCCCTTTGCTCCATTCGGCTCTCGGTGGAAAACGTACCGTAAAGCCTTTCTTGAAGTTTAGGTCGGGGAGGATCTTACTGTGACCGTACGACCTTGTTGTCCAGCTTCCTATGTCTCTGAGTCTCACCGCGCTGCAAATAGCGATTGCTTTATGTGTAAGTCTAATGGTAGCAGATGAGTTAGTATATACATTGGGCGCTGCAGTAGGACTGAGAGGTTAGTTAAGATACACGCTGTTCTTTGTATCTTGTTCAGCTTAGTTTTGTTGTATTTCTTTTCTGTTGCAGGCCACCAAACTAGTGCCGCATATGTTAGTATAGGCCTTACAATGGCTGTATAGGACCAGTTGGATAGTTTTGGTTGGAGACCCCATTTTTTACCCAACATTCTCTTACACGTGTAAAGTGCTATATTCGCTTTCTTTACCCTGTACTCTACGTTGGACTTCTAGCTGAGTTTGGGGTCTAGGATAACACCTAGGCCTAAGGTCCTAGGTTGTATGTGTACTAGGACGATACAAAAAAAAAATGATATTTTCCTCATGCTCCCTCCTTAATTTGTTCTATGGCAAAAACAAACTGAGAAACCAATTTTTAATTTTTAATAAATTTTTTTAATTTGAAAATAACCACTGAACTCTCAAGGGGAAAATGTACTTTTCCGTAATTTTGCTAAAATGTTTACAGATCGATAATATTTAGTCTCTTCTTTTAAATTCCTTACGGAAATGTTCGAAAAGTAATACCCACTTACTACAAAAAACAAAACTATTTTTTACAGAGACCCTAAAACCCCTTAAAATTAAAAATGAGTAATAAAAAAATAAAAAAAAATTATTGGAACTTTTCTTTATAGAGACCCTAAAACCCCTCAAAATTAAAAATGACCAATAAGTAAAAAAAATAAAAAAAATTATTAGAATTATTTTTTATAAATATCCTTAAACCTCCAAAAATAAAAAATGACCAACAGTAAAAAAATTAAATAAAATTATTCGAACTTTTCTTTACTGAGACCCTTAAACCCCTCAAAATTAAAAATGACCAATAAGTAAAAAAATAAAAAAAATTATTAGAATTATTTTTTATAGAGTCCCTTAAAGAGACCTCTCAAAATTAAAAATGACCAATAAGTAAAAAAAATAAAAAAAAAAATATTAGAATTAGTTTTTATAGAGACCCTTAAAACCTCCCAAAATTAAAAATGACCAACAGTAAAAGAATAAAAAAAAATTTAGAATTAGTTTTTATAGAGACCCTTAAAACCTCCCAAAACTAAAAATGCCCAATAAATAAAAATAATAAAATTATTGGAACTTTTCTTTACGGAGACCCTTAAAATCCCCCAAAATTTAAATCCAATAAATAAAAAACAGTAAAAAAATTATTGGAACTATTTTTTACAGATACCCCTAAAAGCCTCCAAAATTAAAAAAAAAGTGTTAAGTTAAAAACCAAAATATTTATCTGTTTTTTAATTTTTATATTTTTCTTATATTTCCCAAAAATCGGATTGAAACTTACATCGAACTGTAACTTTCTAATTTGCCGCTCAATGCCCTTGAATCTGCAGTTTTCTGTCGACTCCAAATTCTGAATGCCTTTTATAGAAATTTTTTAAATATTTATTTCTGGGCTCATAGCCAAGATTTCGTAACAGAAATTTCAAAGTCTCTTATCCTTTGCCGCCCGCCACACCGTCGTTTAAGTTTGTTAAGATTTGCTGATTTTTCGATTGCCACACCCATTTATGCGCGGTCGGGACCCAAGAAAATATCTCACCTTTTCCATTTTCTATCCAATTTTTTCTAAATTATTTTACTACCGCAAATTGTTAGTTGTAAAAATTCCTGGACGATTTCCATACACCAAACCTTTGTTCAAACCAAGTTGATGTTGTTGCTGTAACAGCATATACATTCTTCATACTTTTACGGGAAATGGTACTAGAGTGACAAGTCCTTGGTTGCATATAAATCCGGTCATTCCAGCAACCGACCGTCGTGGTTGACGTTTGGTTCATCATGTAAATTGCTGCCCATTAACAAACCTTTGTTAAAGATTAAATTTTGTACACGAAAAAAAAATTAAACAATGACTTTGAATTTCACACCACTTCGTAAATTTCAGAGTAAACGGTAAATATGTTTAATTTGTATAAAACGCAGACTACTAAAAAAATGGTAATAGTAATAATGCACGTAGCAATAATTACAAAGGAACACAACAACACTCGCCACGGCGTATGAGTGATTATTTTATTTTCTAGCGGCAACTGAAGAGTATTTTGATGGACTGCAGTGATTCGCTATAGCCTCTGACACGAATGTCACGAAAGCCACGCATTTGTAATTATAATTATATTTAGCTCCAACAAAATGTAACTAAAAATTGTGCAATAAGAGAAAATGCCTTTGTGGTTGAAAACCTCAACCGGACCAACATACAAAATTACATCGAATATATTTTAATTATACGAATTCATTTTCGCCACGCTGGAAATCTGTGCTTTCGAAGTGCATGAAATTAGTAAATTTCATTACATAACTAACAGTTTTTGCTTATGATGCCATATTTGTTGTACGTTTCCTTTTTGCTTTTGTGTAATTTGTTTATAATTTATGACAGCGACATTTGTGTCGGCAGTTGAAGTAGTCTACGTATTCTAACGGTGTTTGTTTGCTTTGGTTTCCCGGCTGGTTGGTTGCTTGATTTAGTTCTGTGATTTGATATGCTAGGCTGTTGTTGTTGGCGCATTTGCCCGCTGACAAGCCAGCTGCTTGATGTTGTCGGCACCACTGACATGAGTTCTCAGCTGTGAAGCGGTTTTTGGGGTCTGCGGTTATTTTGGTCGCCGGTTTCGCCCGAAATATGCGTGTGAGTTCATATGAAAAATTGAAATTTGCGGCTACCATAGTCAGAGATACGCCACAACCCAGGTAGGCGACAAGCATGACGAAATGAGGTGTGAGTGTAAGTGTGGGTGTTGGCTCAACCGCAAAATTTTAACTAAGTTGTAAGCCAAATTTAAGAGAGAGTTGTATTTGGCAAATTTATGTACGAGTATTCGTGAAACGTCGAGTATTGGAAGCGACATACACTATTTGCTTGACGATTTATTTGTCCCTGCTAAAGCCATTTTGGTGACTAGTCAAATAGAAAATGTTAAGTTAACAGCTGCAGATGTACAAACAAATGTATGGCGATTGCTTAACTTAAAATTATTGCAAAAAAGGAGCATAATCCTATCTTTCCTTTAAATTTTGATTTGATCCGTGGTGCTGTTGACTGTCCGGCGCTTTTTGGGAGCGGATTTTCTTTACTATTTCGGCCAGAGGCCTTCGTAGTTGGGACCTCTTTTTTGTTGGCCTTTCAAAATCTCTTTATGCTCGAAATGCTGCCCTAATTGAATTTAATAAAATCCTTAATTTTTTGTGATAGGTTTTGCATTTTCAAAAGATCGCCTATTGAAATTTTTGAATATTTATTATAAATAGTTTAATTGTACTTCCTTTTTTAATGTCTAAGCGCAGAAGCGTGCACCATGACAACATCCGATGAAACGTCGCTTGGAGCGTTTGAGAAAAAGGTTTTGCGGAAGATTTTTGGACCTTTCTACGTTGGCAACGGCGAATATCGCAGGCGATGGAACGATGAGCTGTATGAGCTTTACGACGACGTAGACATAGCGCAGCGAATAAAGATCCAGCGGCTACGCTGGCTGGGTCATGTCGTCCGAATGGATACAAACGTTCCAGTTCTGAAAGTATTCGATGCGGTACTAGCTGCTGGTAGCTGGAAGAGGAAGGCCTCCTCTGTGTTGGCAAGATCAGGTGGAGAAGGACTTGGCTTCACTTGGTGTGACCAACTGGCGCCGGTTAGCACGAGAAACAAACGACTGGCGCGCTTTGTTAGACTCGGCCAAATTCGCGTCAGCGGTTATCGCGCCAATTAAGAAGAAGAAGAATAACCTTAAAATACGCCCACTTAGACTATTAGAATCTATTATGCATTTCATCTATCATTGTCGTAATAAATAAATAAATTAAATAATTAATACACATGAAAAGGTGATTCTATTATTGTTCCCTATTATTTTTACCTTTATCTTTACATTAATTTTAATATGAATTTGAATTTGAATTTGAATTTGAGTTTGAGTTTGAGTTTGAATTTAAATTTGGATTTGAATTGGAATTTGAAGTTGAAGTTGAAGTTGAAGCTGAATTTGAATTTGAATTTGAATTTGAATTTAAGTTTTAGTTTTAACTCTAATTTTAATTTTAATTTTATCTTTAATTTTTAAACATTAACTATTAACCTTTAATCTCCTTTAAACCTTAATCTTTAATTGTTCATCTTCAATCTTTAGTCTTAATTATTTAATCTTTAATATTTAATCTGTAATCTTTAATCTTTTATCTTTAATCTTTAATTGTTCATCTTTAATCTTTATTCTTTAATTTTTAATCTTTAATCTTTAATGTTTAATCTCTAATCTTTAATCTTTAAATTTTAAACTTTAATATTTAAGCTTCTTTAAATTTTAATCTTTATCTTTAATCTTTAACTTTTATTATTTAATATTTAATCTTTAGAATTTTATTTCCTTAAACTTTAATATTTAATCATTAATCTTTAATTTTTAATTTTAAATCCTTAATCCTTAGTCTTTAATCTTAAATCCTGAATTTTAGTATTTAATCTTTAGTCTTTAATCTTAAGTTTTTAATCTTTAATCTTGAATATTTAATTTTGAGTCTTTAACCTTCAGTCTTTAATCTTTAACCTTTACTCTTTAATCTTTAACCTCCTTTAAACTTTAATCTTTATCTTCATTCACTTAAATTATTATCAGTTCGATTTTGATTGAAATACCACAAGTAATTAATTTGCTTTCTAACGACTAGCGCCGTGGTGACTACAAGTAATTGCACAAATTCCCAGAGGTTTCGAGTGTATTTTTACCACCTCGCTCCACTTACATATGTAGGTATCTCCATAGCCAATCACCTTTTCATGTGTATGGGTATTGTTGAAGTGCTGCTGATGAACAGAAGACATAATTCCACTGCACCTAACACCAACGGAGATTTAGTTTTGTGTAGTTCTTATTGCTATCGGGATTGTTTGGAGGCTGCTTCTTTCATGTATGCCAGTATCTAGTAAAAAACGTTGTGGTAGTGCTATTCGTAGTTCATAGATAAATAAGAATCATAGAATACTATGGAGACACAAATCCAATAACTGAAAGTTTAATTACTTTAGCGGTTTGGAGCGTTAATCAATTCAAACGAAAATGAAGTTCAAAAGCACAAATGCAGACAATAAACTAAATCAAAGCGAAAGCTCGAGTACATAGAAATTAGATTGCCGGATAATCACAACAATTCATTCATTCTCTTAGCCAAGACAGTAGTTGTGCATTTGCTTTTGATCTGCACGCCATACACTCAAGAGAGTAATGAAAATGAACCAATTTATCTGCATATTTATATTAAAATCAAAATACATATTTTTCTTACGTATTTTATGGGCTTGTATGAGTGCTTATCCTACACCTTAAATTTACCTCAACTATTAATGTGAATTGGCAAGTGTTTTTCTTGCTTTCATTAAAACTTATTCTAAAAATTTATATTTTAAATTGCCCAAATCATTAAATAAATTTGCCATAGTGTTAATTTTGTAGCCGTACGCACTTAAGCATTAAGCATTCCGTGCAGATCACACAGTTTTCGCTGCTATTGACCAGACCTGACTGTCCTGCCGAAATAATTAACGCAACGAGCGTGTGCAGGCTTTTAACTCTCGGTGTTACCTTTGACTAAACTCCTCCTTAAGTAGTTATTGTTGTACTTCAAACGAGCTGTGTGCGCGCGGCGGTCTCTACACTGAATAGTGTGAATGCGCTGTATTGTCTGAGGAGCTGGTAACAACACGAACCGTGGTTTAGAGCAGACATTTAACCAATACAATACTGGAAAATAAACCATCGACTTCTAATAACTAAAAGAAGGGTATTGGATGTCATTGCCGGGTATGAATGGCAGTGTACACTGACGTCTATAAGCATAATTTGACGTTAAATGAGAAGGTAGGGGTTTTCTGATGCTCAAAGGGCGAAACAAGAACTTTGATTTTGCCTGAGATGTGAGAGGTATTTGCCTTAGACCGGTCGCCATAACCGAATAGGCTGGCGCGTGACTACCATTCGGCAGTAAGCCCGAATCTCTGTGCATGAAACACTAAATGAAAGCAAACATTTTTCGAATAGCGGTTTTCGGCAGACAATGGCAAACCTCCGAATGATTTTCTGCCAATAAAAGGCTCCGCATAAAAAATATTCGCCGATTGGAGTCCGCTTAACATTGTAGGTCCCTCCCTTTGTGGAACAACTTCAAGAAGCATGCCACAAATAGGAGGATGAGCGCGGCTAAACACCCGAAAAGAGTGTATGTATATTTGTCTTTTGGAGCAAAGTGGCTCAAGTGGGCTTTAGGTTGATCGACTAACCAAATTTTTTAAATGGTCAGGCTGCCATATTGACGCAGGTGTCTCTCACAAGCAAATCAAGATTGGCGAAATAATGCGGAGTTCTGTTGAATATTTACTTTGGATCCCTGGTTATACATATATTTTCGGTAGCTGATGTAGCCCTGGGTAGGTAGGTAGGTAGGTGAAATGGTTGAAGTGCCGGTCTGGCATTCCTCAAGTAGCACTAAAGAGCCGTTTTGATACCATTATGAGACCTCCAACAGGCAGATATCTGCAGCCAGCCAGAGCTGTTGATATAATGGAGGAGATTGATTGGATTTAAGTTGGCGCACTGCCCCAGCCTGTCGAAGAAAGAAAGAAAGGAGCGCCCAGTGACCTTATTCGATCGTCCAGTGACCGGTAAACCCAGCTACGAGTTTGGAAATTGAATGGCGAGGAGTCCAAAGGACTTTCTGAGTCCTTCGTATATCGTATTGGGGGTAAAGCGTTTATTCAGTTCCCCTTTAAGAACTGTCAGGGGGATCCGATGACCGGGTATGAGGTCTCTGAGGCCAATTCAGTTCCCTTACTGACAAGCTCATCAGCAATTTCATTTCCCTCTATGTTCCTATGTGCTGGAACCCAGATCAGAGAAATGTACCCTGCACACCCAAGAGATTTGATCTCCTCTTTACAGGAGTTTACTAATTTCGTTCTGCACCATGGCGTCGTCAGAGCCTTAATCGCGGCTTGACTATCGAAGAAAATGTTGATATCTCCCTCGCTTCTTCTGCTTGAAAAACACTAGCAGCGTTTAAAGGCATTTTAAAGGTGATAGATAAATTGGCTGATTTAGAGAAAACCTCTGCTCCGACTCCCGATTCCATCTTGGAACCGTCAGTGAAGATAGAGGTGCAAGCTTTGGTACAGATTTTCCCCTCGATCCAATCCTGCCTATTTGGAAAGATTGCCCTAGCACGACCCTCAAACCCTAGTTTGCGGATGGAGAGATCTTTTTGGGGAAATACGGTGTTAACTGGCCGAAAATGCTACCATGTTCCTTGAGAGATTGGCTCCAGAGGCAAATCTTCTTTAACCTGATTGCACTTTGAGCTGCGATGGAAATGATGAAAAAGTCGATGGGAAGTAAGTGCAAAGGACATTCAGCGCAGCACTGGGGCAAGTTTTACATGCTCCGGAGATGCCAATGCTTGCAGTCCCTTGCACCCTCCACAAGTTTAGTGAGCCCCGAAGAGCTTTTCACTAAACCAGTCATCCATACGTTAAAATTGGCAAAACCACTGCGTTGTACAACCACAGCACGACCTCCGGCTTGAGTCCACATTTTTTACCAAACATAGATTTGCAGGAGTAGAAGGCTATACTAGCCTTCTTTACCTGATTTTCAATGTGTAGCTTCCAATGGAGCTTCGAGACAAGTATCACTCCAAGATACCTAACTTCCGATGAGAGCGGGAGAACGCGGTTATTTAATTGGCGAATTCGAAAGGGCGGAAGTTTATATTTTCTGGTAAATAGTATCAGCTCTGATTTGTGAAAGTTGACTCGGAGGCTGCAAGTGGCAGCCCAGCAATAGAGTACAGCCAGTACCTTTCCAAAATCTCAGCCATGACTGAGGGAAACGGTCCCGATACCATTAGGACCAAGTCATCGGCGTATGCTAATACTCTGTGCTCGGTGCTCTTTGAGTATTTTAAGTGAGAATTAAACACGATCCCAAAAGTATTATGCAAAATTAACTTTTAGATCGTGACTCGTATGTGAGCTCAACAGAACATCCGATCTATCAACGAATGCTAGGGCTCTACGTTTAGAGGTTCGTCACCGTTTTGTTGAGTATTCACCTATGGGCCCAGAAGGCTTGGTGTAGCTGAAAAGTTTAACGCTTTTACGCTCTGCGACCAGATTGATCTGTTCTGCGCCCCTAAGTGCTTAATTTTAACTATTTAGTATTGCGAGGAATCGAACCAACTTCTTAGGAGGGAGCATTTGTAAGTCTTCATCCTCGAGTCGGTACGAACCCAGGACTTTGTGTCTCCTGTGACCGTATGCTTCACGATTGGTGATTGAGTGCTCCATGGACTCCGCTTCACCACAGCAGAACCTGCATAAACTAGTGCTATACTCAGGGCCGTAGAGAGCATATCCGGACCCCGGGGAAAATTGCAATGCGGGCCCTTTCCCATTATGTCTAATTCATTTAAATACGTATAATTTCGAGTCCGGGCCCCTCTGAGAATTGGGCCGGGGTAAAAAGAGAGAGTCGCCAGTTTGTTAAATGAATTTTTACACTTTGTAAGGACTTTTGAATTGAACGTAAAGCTATTTAAGCTTTGAGGACTGATTGACTGTCCGAAAGTATTTTGATTTTTACTTTTTCGAACCCTCTGCATGGAAAATTGTGAATCTGCACTCAGTGTTAAAGATTTGTGTGCTCTAGGCCACACTATTCCTGCTCTTAAATCCATCTGTATACCATTTTTGCGAGTCATCATGTAGCCATGTTGGGCCCCACTCTTCACTAGATGAGAAGATAACTTTGTATCCCTTAGTAAAATTGAGTGTCTGTTCCGTGTGGTCTATCGCCTGGGTCAAAAGAGAGTGCTTGCATGGCAGTTTCCTCTCGTATTGCTAAGTGTAGCGGTGGTAGATTTAAAAGCGCTTTCATGCCAACAGTTGGAGTAGTTCTCATAGCGCCTGTTATGCTTTGGCATGCCAGCCTTTGTAGTCTACATAGTTTTGATATGGCTGTAATTTGATTGCTTTTTATCCACCATACACATGCCCCATATTGTAGGCCAGTAGGACCTTATCATTTGGGTCTAGATCCAGAGGGTCATTTTAGAGCTCAGGCTCCAGGATTTTCCCAAAAGTTTTGTTGCTCAAAGGTTTTTCGTTGCCTTTTTGCATTACTGAGTTAAGGTGGGCCTCCCAGGTGAGTTTTTATCCAGGATAATTCCTATAAATTTAATCTCTTCCTTTAGAGGTACCCCTATTCCATTTATTTCCAGAGTGGGTATATTCAAAAGCTTTTTCCTGGTAAAGGGGACAATAATGGTTTTGGAAGGGTTTGTTGATAATCCGTTTTTCCTACATCATTCCCAGGTTATTTTTAAGGCGTCATGCCTCAAGTCCTTCATGGTCTGTTTTTTATTATTACAGAGATCTCATCTGCATATCTTATTGTTTTGTATCCTTTATTATTAACGGCTTCTGCTAGGTTGTTAGCTTGGATAGACCAAAGAGGGGCAATAATACAACCAGTAGTTTTCAACATGAAAGACGTAAGACTGATTGGCCTATAGGATTCAGGAGACTCAGGACATTTATTGCCTCCATATGGTAGGAATGATCGTCATCTTAACTAAACTGAATCTCCACTTGAAATCTCAAGCTCAATATGACACTTCCATGCATTTCCAAAACCTGATACATAAATCTCTACTATACTTGCCATTTCTTCGGGCTTCGACATAGACTAAGTTTCATGTGCTTCTAACACTTCCGACCACTCGAAACATTTTTAATTTAAAAATTCTAGTAAATATGACTTTCCAACACTGTACCACAAATGCATGGCATGGCATGCGCCCCAATTATTTCGACGTCACGTTGTGATGCGCATCGCGGCGCTACAGCGCGACGTGTCAATTTGCAGTGCACCCAAAGGAGCAGCGGCGGTAGAAGCAAACGCTTTAGGCCGTCCTAGAATTGCGTTAAAATTATGCAAACCCAAAACTTGCCATGGACGCAGCTAACTATCTAACGTAATAGCCTGGGGTAACCGTTCGGTACATACGCATGCCCATATTTCATGTAGAAATGTATGTGCGTATGGGCTTAGGCTTGTAAATGAGTGTGACAGGGCACGTGGTACACAACCCCAGGGATGGGACTACGATCAAAGCGATATGCGTGGAGGTGCTGCACACACGCACTGGTGTACACCTTACACCTCGCGCCTCACTGAGACTACCAAGTAAGCGCGACATGAGGCTGGTGGGATACTCAGCTTTGCCGAGTGCTGAGAGATTTTAATGCTTGCAGCAGGTTTTTGAAATTAAACACACACACACAAACATATATAATATTCAACGTCGCCGAGACTACAAAGTGGCAATCAAATTGATTTATTTTAGTTGTTTACGTGAAAGCAGCGACAAAAGTTTACAGTTATTTACATTAAATATAGCTACGTCTATGTCCGTATACGCGTTTGTGCTCAGGGGCTATTGACAAGGTTTTGTGCTGGACGCTTGCGCTTGAGTGCTTACGTAAGCACAAATCAAGCAGGCGAAGTTCGGTAGTCCCTGTAGAGAAATAAATTAGTTTGCTGTTATTTCTTTTCTACTCGGCACGGAAATTTATTAGTAGCGTCTTTGCTTGATTTAATAAGCATCGAAGTAACTTAAAGTTGGTTGTGATTAGACATCGAGCGAACTTCCACTTTGGCGTTGCCTAAGACAGCGCTCGGCTACAAAATTTTGGTTTGGTTTCGGTCAAAAATGGTCGAACTTTTCTTTGATATTTTCTTGG
>JAYXIM010037125.1:0-28744 GCA_037575425.1 Anastrepha fraterculus | reverse complement strand
AATTAATTGATAACATTTCGTTTGTGTGCTCCACGTACGCAAGGCAAAGAATTAAGGAAGCAAAAACTTGAAGCGAATGCAATTATAATGGACATCATTACCCTTACTTTCAGAAATAAAGGAAGAAAAGAAGAGAATATATGTATAGTAAAAAGTTAATAAGAGTCATGCGGCTGAGGAAGGCCGTGAATGAAGCAAGTACATTTATTTCATCATTTAAGGAAGGAAGATAATCAAAAGAAACTGAAAAGTAGAAAACGTTAAAGAGAGAACTGCGAAATGAAAATCTGTAGAAAAAGCGCACCTGAATAATAATTCGCAAACAAATACCTACAAAAACCCAAATGCAATACTAAATGAATACGGCTAAATCAGGAAAGGAGGAAATGTCTTGCTCCGTCGGGTTAACGGAATACGAAGCACGTGAAACACCTATAAAATGTGGACCGTGTTGGGTAAACCGCACCAAGTGGCTGACTGTGGCTGCGGTGCCGACAAATCGAAGGGAGCAGCGCCGAGCGTTTGTCAAAATTTCATATAATATTTCTCACGCCAAAGTATGCCTTGCCAAACGTTATATAAAGTATACCGGAAGCAGGAGGTATTTGTTGATTCCTCTTTAATTCAAACTTCTCCCTTGCCTTTTGCTTTTAGCCGCCCACCATTTTGCCCTTTCATCTACCCGTTGTGTTTGTTTTCCTGTTTCAATAAAAGAAAGTATGCAAAAAATTATTTGTGAAGTTGTGTTGAGAGCGAGGGTGGAAAGTAAATGACGCTGGTAGCTTGGCGCACGGCGAACGTACGAGAATGACGGCATGATAAATACAAAAAGTATCATTACTACGACGAAGGCAGCACATTACGTTGAAAAGGAGAATTAAAATAATTGCATTGCGGAAAATAAAAACTTGAAAACGCGCAAGCGACCTAGCGAACAAACAACCGATCGAATGAGTTATAGGAGCGAACACCTGAGTCGTATGGGACGGGCGCTTCGGTGATTTACTGAAGCTGCGGCGAATCGAGCGGAAGCGGCCGAATTTCAATGAGGCTTGAGATTTTACTTCAGTGCTGCAGTCAGCGAATATGCGAGTCTCGTCAATGAAGAATGTGTGCATTTATTTTTTGTTGTCATCGCCGCTTTTGGACGGAGTAGTAGGTATTTTAAATTTATGTCGAATTACGAGTGGGGAGGGGACACGATTTCGCTTTTTGTAATGATAATTTAAATTTATGCCAAAATTATTGCAGGCCAGGAGCAGAACAACAACAGTGCCCATTGCGTTGTTGTGGCTGCAATTATGGCATATTTTGCATACAAGAACAACGAAAGTCAAAGCTGCTATCTTTTACGTATATGAATTACAATTTAATTTAAATTATGCAAACATAAAGAGTACTTTAAGGGGCGACGCAGACATTATTTTATTCTCTTCAAGGTGCAAAGCTTTGACCCAAAATTTGGAAATGCCAGATGTCCTTAATACAGATAAATTTAGAAGCCACGAAAATTACTCTAATGATCCTATGAAGGAAACCATGTGTACATAAATTTCGGTGTTATTATATCTCCGTATAATTATATTAGGTGTGCAACTAAGTTCCCGCTGTTTGTGAATGGATGCCGCCAGCAGTGTGTGCTAGGCGATTCTACCATAACCTAAACGTCATAAACCAAGCTTAGACGTATGATAAACAAACTGCTTCGACACATTAGTGATTTTCTTTTGGTATCATATACTTTTGGTTTTGTGAAAATGCCTGATTTTGTTTCCTCTTTCATTCGAAAAAAACGGCGGCTGAAGCGAAACAATCACTGGGGATCGGTATCGACTTCAATTGATGCGATGGAGCCGAGAACTGCGCGAGAAGCGGCCGCAATAGGCGGAGAGGCATGAAAAAGAGATTCTACAGCATGACAGCGTTCGGCCTCACGTTGCCAAATCCGTTGAAACCTACCCGGAAACACTGAAATGGGGAATCCTACACCACCCGCCATATTCTCCAGATATTGCGCCGTCCGATTATCACCTGCCCCGATTGAAGGCACATGGTCTACCTGACCAGCAGTTCCATTGAAGACATCAAAAAATGGCTTGATCCGTGGACAGCCTCAAAAGATGAACAGTTTTACCGCGACGGTATACGAGATCTACCAGTAAGATGGGGAAAAGCCAGCGATGGGCATTACTTTCAATGATTCACTTGTAACCATTTTTTCAGAATAAAGTTGTATTTTCATTAAAAAACAGCGAGAACTTAGTTGCGCACCTAATATTATACATTACGAAAGGCACTAGCAGATAAGACTATGGGCCTGCCTCAATAAATGTGTGGCTTAATGTTGTCATTTGTCCGCTCATGTGCACACTTCAAAATTTCAAAACAAATGAGAAAATTCATGAACTTCGGGTCACATATACGCAACCCATTGCAAAACCCGAATGGACAATCGTTAACTTCGGCACACACACACAACCGATTGAGAGTTGAGACAATTATTTGTCAATTTTCGATCGGTTTGCCAACTGCGCCACACACGCATTAATCTGTTGAAATTTCAACCGATTCTTTGGATTTATTTTCTGTGTGTGCCCAGCATTAGGCGCAATTCTTCAAAATACATAATATTTGTTGAAATAATATTTAATTATTGTAATATTTTTTTTTAAATGCTTTTTACTTTATTACTGCTGCATAGCGCCTGCCTTTGCATTGCCATTATTAAAGCCTCTAAAACGTTCAACAGGAATGGACTTCCATGCTGTCTTGGCCTCTTCAAAAAACTGACCCAATTTGTGATATTCTCCGTGCTGACTGCATTTTTTACGTCATTCCAAAAATGTTCTGTTGGATTTAAGTCGGCACTCGGAGATGCCCAATCCAGGTCAGTGATCGAATTGTCTTCGAAACACTTTTTTGCAACACGAAAATAACGCTTCGGATCATTGTCTTATAGAAATTTCCAAATCACTGGCAAATTATCTTCCGCATGAGGTTGCAATACCATGAATTGGCCCGACACCGTCCCCCAGAAAAGCACCCTCACACCATTATTGAACCTCCCACGCCTTTTATGATTGCTGAGATGAACTAAGGGTGGAATGCTGCACGTTTTCGCCACCGCACGTACTTTCAACTATCTGAACCAAATTTATTTATTTCCGTATCGTCGCTGAATGCAATATAACGCCACTGATTTTGAGTCTGGGATATGCGCTCTCGAGCAAACTCGATTCGGGGTTGTCGTTGCGACGCTGTTACTGATGGCTTTTCCCGTGCTAGTCGACCGCGAAGCCCCCATCTGCCAATCGAATAAAAATTTCTCGATTGATGTTAGCAGCACTTTTCCTGGGATCCTATTTTGACAATCTAGCGAACATCCTATAAACCTGGCTATTGGTATTTCGCGCTTTCTCTTTTCTGGAAGGGTTTTCTGCGTATTCGTATTATGCTCAGAAAAATATTTCGAAGTATTAAAAACCATTTTTTTTAAACGTTTAATTGTGGTGAAGTAGTACTATAGGATAATCCGCTATTTTGCAACTCTAATATCGGCGATATTTGGTAACAATAATTCAGCCATCATGGCTCGATAGCGCTCGCATTTCACCATAACGGCAGCTTCTTTCGTATTCCAAAAGAAATAGGGACCGATGATGCCGCCAGTGTTCTATGAATTTCGAGAACAAATTTATTTATTATTTTCTTTAAAGTAAATTTTCACAATTTGGTAGCGATGTTCTTGCGTTGAACTATTCGTGATGACTTCCTACACAGTTAACAACACAGCTAAAAAGAACACCCTATACATGCATTAATGTCAAAATATATAAGCTTTAACCAGCACAACAGTTCCGTTTCCGGCAGTGTTTTGGTATCTTTGTCGTTAGACTTTGTCTTGCTATCCTCTTAAGGGGGGACCCTCATTTAGACGGTCGAAAAATGCATCATTTTTGGGAATTTTTTTCTCAGGTAAAATAACTTCAAACGTTTTGTAATTCATAAAGTACTTTAATAAATGTCTTGACTGTCTACAAAAATTTTCGGAGAAGAAAAAAAACATTTTAAGTATGGAAATATACACCTCGTCCATGGCACCTCATTCTATCTGTGTACATTCTAGCGCTCTGAATTTTTTTCTGAAATAAAAAAACCAAATTTTTTTTAAAACTTTAGGATAATACCTTCGATGTGACATTTTGATTTAAAAAAAAATGTCGAAATTGATATTTTTTACCCAGTTTTATGTTAAAAGTGATTTTTCATGCATAAAAATTGACTTTAAAATTACAAAAAAATATGAAAATCTTTTTTTTAAAAAAAAACACTTAATGTCACATTGAAAACAATTTAATTCTCTTTAAAATGAGCTATTGTAAAGCCTGATTGGTTCCATACAGCGTTCTCAATTGTGTACACAAAATCGAAAAATGATGTTTCGAGAAAAACGCGTTTAAAGTTTTGGATACAGGCGATCAGGCCACCCGTCGCGTCCTGTTAAAAATTTTGTCACTCCTTCAAAAATACAGATATCGACTTGAAATTTTGAAAGTATATTCTTAAATAGTTGTAGAATAGATTAAAATTATTTCCAAAAAATCGATTTTTTTGACCCGATAAATGAGGGTCCCCCCTTAAGCGGGTCGAGTTGTTGTACAAAATATAGGGACGCGGACGGTATGAGAAATCGTGTGTGGTAAAAGTATGTAACGAACAAATAAACTATTATTGTAAACGGAAACGTCATATGTAAATTATTTTTTGAAAGCGCAAATTGCATTTCTCTCCCATAAATTCTAGTTTAGTTTTCGTTTAGAAATTGGCTTAATCATGCAACATTTCTTTTCCACCGAACATCGGGGAAAATATCTTTGTTGAACATTTACTTATTTACACAAATCCGGTTGCGCTCCAAGCGAATATTCACAAAAATGTCTACGTGCCATATATTTTGGGTGGAAATAGCTGTGGTGTTTTCGCGGACTTATTCACTTTATAGTGACTTATTTATGAAAAACATATTTAAGGATTTTTCTAGGCGTCAGACGATTGAAGGTTGGTAAGAAATTCGAAGCCTAAGTATTGTACAAGCTTAAGAAGAGCATCGAGTGCAGTTCGAACTCTATTTAAAAAAAAAAGGTGCTAACAATTTTGATTTTTTTTTCTATTATATATTTTTCTATACGCTATGGGATTTAATATCCCTTCCTTGCGCTAACACAAAACTAAGCAACAATGACTACTTGAACTTCAAGTGACCGGCCACATTTGGCCAATGTGCGCAAACAATTGTATTTGCCTGATACGAGTATAAAGCCAACGATAATGTCACCAAATGCTAGTAGTAGGAACGATAGCGCCATTCAAAGCGCAATAAAAGACATGCAGAAAAAAGTTAAGCGGTGAAGCGGATATGTTAAGAACCTGGCAATTTGCTGATGAAAAGTAAACGGTCCGTAGGGCCAGAACAGCAAGCGGCATTGTGGGGTAGAGAGCTCAGTATTAGCCAAATAACATAGAGAGAAAGACTCCCAAGTAAACGGGACCGGAGTGCTGGCTGGACAACATGCAACTAAACTACTCCACTGGTGGTAGAAGCCGGATAACAAAAGACGAAAAGGCGGACAAATGGACGGACGATAAACATAACAAAGCACGACAAAGGACGAGCAAGACATGAAAAGTTGACACTTTTATGAGACGCTTAAGTGATGGACACTGAGAGGCCGAGCCGCCGAGCAGGCAATGCAGAGCAAATTATTGCAATCCATAAAAGGATCAACAGTATATCATAATGTTGGTTTTATTACAATAATGAAAAGTAAAAGAGGAGAAGCAAACACAACTACTGAAATATATTAAGTGATTTGCATATACATATATACACATTGCATGTTTACCTTCTGATACGCTTGCACCCCTCGAAGTGTCATCATCATGATGAGAAGCAAATCGAAGGGGATTGGCGTGGTAAAAAAGCAATCAGTTTATACCGAGCTTCAAAACGAAACGAAATTCGGGTTTTCACATTTTCTCTATTGCCCCATGTACCAGCATCCGACAGATATTTTCTTTGTAAAGCTTCACAGTTAGTTCTGGCGTTCTTCCAAAATGTGTATCAAGTTTAATGACTAGCAAAGTGCTCAATCACACACGGGCACAATCTCTTTAAGAAAATGCAGGCACAAATTCTTACTCACAAATAATTCACTTGAGTACTCAAAGCAAATTGGCTTTTAGCAAGTGCTTACTACTCAGCAAGTGGCCGGGGGATGAAGACGAATGTCAACGCGAAGTGAAATATTCCATATGTTGGACAACCTCTCGAACAGCGTTAACGGGGCTACTGGTTAATGTGTGAATATGGAAGGCTGAAATCAGCTGATGGTTTTAAAGACATCTAAAAGTATTTACCAATAATTGTTTGGGTGGCACGCTCACTTTTAAGGAACTGAAGCTGACTGACTGCCGCTGCGCCAAAGTATATGGGGTCAGGCTTAAAGTGGACTGTTTTTTTTTAAACTATTACTGATTTTCAGAAAGTGTGTGAAACGTGTAAAGTATTCTACCGTCAGTTCACTTTTTGGTCGAAGCGTGACTTCTCACTTGAGGTCTAGTTCAAAACTTGTTTACGTCATCAAAAAAACTGTATTTATATTTCTGAGATTTTGGTCCAAATATTTACTTATAACTTTTTTTTAATAATTACTTTCAATATATTTACGTGCATGTGCTTGCTCGCTTTTCTGAACAGCTACGTAAGTTACTTATATAACCAGCCTAATTGATGTGTGCGTCTGCATGACTTCCATAATCAAGTTAATACAACAACATTATTGCAGTCAAACAACAGGACCCATGTACACAAATTCAAATATACAGACAATTACAAAAGTACAAGGACAGGCGCACATTCTCATATAAGGTAATTAAATTTTTGCGCTTGGGTTATGTAAGTTGTTGTTGCCACCACAGTGTTTACTTCATGTTTTCACGGCTGATGCGCGCTCCTCGTTTGCCGTTGCTTATGGTGTGTTGCATGCTACTAATGAGTACAGATAATAGAAAATCTTATTATGTAGCTATAAATACACCCGGCAACAAATTTAACAGTTAATCATATTATAAATGCCATTTGTTGCACAAAGCTGACCCAATTATGATACTGAACTCATACAGGCACAAATTAAAAATATACGTACCTGCATGCACATAGATTTCCTCGAAAACGGAGACATGGTTCTTAATATGTGTGGAATTTTGATTAATGTAATATACTCGTATGCAAGTTTTAAATGTATGTATATATATACATACACACATATAATTGAAGCTTACAACCCTTTTTGGGGTTTTGGCTGCTCCTATTTGTGGTGCGTGTCTTGGTGTTTTTCCACAAATGAAGGGACCTACGTTTTAAGTTCACTCCGTACGGCAAACGGCAAATTTTTTAATGAGTGGCTTTTACATGGCAGAAATACACTCGGAGGTTTGCTATTGTCTGCAGAGGAGCTTCCGACATTAGAAAAATTTGTTCTAAGAATTGGAGTTTCGTGGCCGTGCACTACCGAATGGTAGTCACGCACCAACCCATTCTTAACACTCAATGTGATATAGCAAGCAACATGAGCATAGAAATGTTGTAACAGTTCACTGCTACTGCAACTGCTACAACAATAACAAGCATAGATGAGTCATTATAAAATTCAGGTCGTCCATGGCCAAATAACTACTACAAAATATCTATTACACGCACATGTGCATTTATTAACAAAAAAAGTTTTATAAAATTATGCAAATTTCTGGTGAACATCAGAAACTTTGATTTATGCAGCAAAAGTTCTTTTATAAGGCGCATCATAGAAAATATTCCATTTTACTTCAATGAAATCTGAAAATAAGCACTTAAGATAAGAAAAGTTGTCCAATCTAGTAGGAAAAAGCAAGGTGGTGTGAGACAAACGTCGTCGCCTACAGTTCTCAACTACGAGCACCTCCAAATTTTTAGACCAGTTGAACTAACTGAAAGCAATAAAATTTTTTTTAATTTTTATTACTATTAATGTTTAATATTACCGAAGCACTTTTAATCGATTTTTAATTGCTTCAACTTGACAACGGGTAATATATGAGTAGTTCTTGGAGATCAGCGAACAAAGTGAAAGAAATTAAATACATGCAAATATAGCAGTTGAGAAATGGCGAAGGTAAAGAAACTTTGAACAAAAAAGGGAGTGTGAACTGAATCACTGCTCTTCGCTAGGTGGGTAGCTCAGAAAACATACCTTGCTGAAACGAGTACAACGCTTTGGCAATGCTTGCGATGGAGTTGCAGACATTTGTAGTTGATTTATTCAACATTACAGCACACAATGTCTCGTTTGTCAGTTTCGGACGTGTGTGTTAAACTGGAATTTATGTGTGTTCGGCACGAAAGCCTTGCTGGATTTCTCTAAAAGTAGGTCACAAATGTATGCGTGCTCGTGTTCTGTGCAATCTCGTTGGAGGAGCACCGAGCGTATGAGCCAAATCAAATCGAACAAACAATTGCCACTCGGAGAAGTTTGTGTAGGGATGTACCATTTATGATACAGTGCCGGGCAAAATATATTGCAAATAAAAATAAACAAAGTCCCTCGTTTCCACGACAGTCGGTTCTACGGAACCGAAAGGAGCATTCTCAGTTTATCCTTGGGGAGTGTTAAGAGTTTTTTAAACCTCTTTTGGTTGTACTCTCCCAGCAAGGATTTCGCCTGGAATAGCCCTGTAGTTTGGTGGCTGTTAACCTCCTTAGCCCTAGCTCTTCACTCCTGAGCTTCCCCTTGATGGTGTGTTGTCCCATAGCAACAAAGAGCTAGGGTCCTATTAATGGCGAGGTTGCAGTCTCTCTCGCTAATGCGTCCGCTATTTCGTTCCCAATTATAGCCCTGTGTCCTGTGATTGAGCGCTCTTAGTAGATTCAGCTTCTCGATACACTCAATAATCTCACTGGATGCCAGAGCCTTGAGTACCGCCCGACTGTCGCTCAGAATTGCAATCCGCTCATCCCGGAAATTTCTGCCTGAGTTCATCTCTGCACATAGTTAGATGTGATGCATCTCCGCTTGGAAGATGCTTGGAAAACAACACATCGGCACAGAAGGCTTGGTTTTTTTATATCTTTTATTTGTAAGTTGAAGTAAACCATACAACCATGGGTTAGTTTTACAATGATTGACCTTAAGAATAGTTTACGTAATAAATTCGAAATTAAAATTATAGCGAGTGCTTGAAGTTGGAGAAAATAGTAGTAGTAGGAATAGGGATTAATTAGAATTGATTGAAATAATGATCAATCATTTGAGTATATTCAGCAATATTCGGCATATATGGGTCTGGGGTCATATATTCCAGCCCCTATGCCTTCTGGTGCTTTCAAACCATCTTTGTGCCGGTGCAGGGTACACTCCTGGAGTTTCCTGCAGAGTGGGAGCTGCAGACTCAGTAATTCCATGTTTGATGAATAACTATATGAAGTGGTGTCAGCTCGTGATGCTCACGCATACTAAGCGCTGAGGCTCAGTTAGTGTAAACAGGAGCATAGACAGAGAGGGTATCAATATTCCTCCAGAAATCATTACAACCTTCTAGATCCTATGTTTCTATGCATTGCTTGTCTCATTAAAAACACTGCTAGTGCTATAGAATATTAAATAAGTGTATTTTATGTTGATTAGTATGTAATGTCCCAAAATAGCTGTGCATTTCTGCTTAATTATGAAATGATTTCTGACCGTCATTGTATAGTACTTACATATACATATAATAATGGAGCATAGATTTAGGAAACATGTTGTAAAATCTAATCGACTTTCGTTTATCGCAAGCATTAGTCTCCCTTTCGGTTGCAAAAAAAAAAATCTCTTATATTAAAAAGAAGAGCAATTTGGTAGACAATTTACTTAACAATTTCCTTATTTGCCTTAAGACCTGCATTCTGTTCAAGGGTTTTTTGCTAACGGTCTGGTAGAATTTTCGACTTATCTGACTTCTGAAACTTCGTGATGGACAATTCGATATTTTCTGGTCACTAATACGAGTTATTTGCGGCGAAATTTTTCATATACTGTTGCTAATTCTATGCTATTTACCGTTATGGTGTTTACTGTTGCACCTGATTGCAAGAACCAGTAATACAGAGAGAGATACGAGTATATATAGTTGAAGTATATAGTTGAAGACTGGCACCGAAATTTACATAAATGTTTGTACTCACGTCTTCTTACACCATGCAAACGTTTTGATAGTTCATTTTACTTAATTGAGAGACCTGCTAAATCAATGCAATTCAAAAATTACAAAATATATAAGTGCACGCGTGTGTTTTTAAGTAAATTTGGTTAAATTTTAAACTTCTTGTAGCTAACTGCCTCAATTTTGGGGTTATTCTGCTAAAATATTGTGCCGGAAAGATTTTTAATATAGCTTCAGTTATTTCTACAAACCATGAGGATCGGATCACTTTGACATATGATGAAAAGTTGTTTCTAAATGGGCTTTCGCATCAGCATTTCTTTTTTATTCGAAATGTCAATGCTTATAATCATAGAGCATTTGCAATACAATACAGACCGTTCATGTTTATTGAAATCTGTAAACTCTGCAACGTTTCAGTAAAGTAAATAACTGTGACAAGTTTTTTCATATTTTCTTTTTTCTAATTTCTCGTAGTACTTTGAATTTGCTCCAACAGTGCCAATGACCGTGGCTGCTCCTCCGTATTTTTTATCCTTTCATAGCTTAATTTTTATACCGAATATTTGATTGCTGCAGGATAGATACTGCCAAATCTGCATAAATCGTGTATCTCTCAGCGAATCAGCCATTTTTTGCGGTGCCACTACTTCCTTTAGTCTTCCATCCCGTTTGCGGCGTCTAAAAAGTCCTGCCTTTATATGCAATCGAATTTACACCCATTTTCATTGGCGGTGAACGCCGAAGGTCAAAATATTACGTTTCTTTTCAGTTGTGAATGTAAAATACAAATTCATAATGTCTTGTCAAAAAAATTTTTCATTGCACTCCATTTTTTTCCAATTCATAGCTCTTTCTATGAATGTAATTTTTCGCTCACTCGTTAGTTTCGCTTCTTTAATTTATTTTATGCTTCGTACAAAGTAAATGCAAACTAATCCAATAAAGAAGTGAGATTATGAATTGAAATGCGATTTGCGCTTTTTGTCCATTAACAAAAGTTGTGAGCCCCAGCCACTCACATACCATAATGACAAATTTGCAAACTGCTGAATGCGGATGCTGACAGCAAATAGCAATAATGAGATTCTCTTTGAATTCTTCCAAATAGGGTTTGGTTGAATAGTTGTGCAAGGGAAAGTATTTTGTGTCCGGTCAGGAGCCTTGGAAAATAACCGGCTGCATGGTACTTAGGATGTTAACGTTTTTCGCATTCAACTTTTTCTCCGTTTTTGTGCCTTCCTTTTGCGACTCTTCCTACAAAAGTGCTCTTGTCAGAATCCAGCAAACAACGACAGTACCTTTACGCCGCGTCGGCATGTCGTGAAGAGCCACTCTTACAACAAGGTGCTTTTTGCATGTACACATTCCTGTAGGGAATTCATATTAATTTGTGCGTGTGCTACGCCAATGAGGTCGTGAAGTGTATGTACCTTTTTGGTTCGAAGCAAAACGTTATTATTCCCTGTAACCTTATTTGTTGTTACTAGCAATCTAATTGCAATACATAAAGAATGTGTAAAATGCATTAAAGTGAACAACATTGTTATATTTGGACTTATGACGAAGGCCAGTGTAAAGTGAATATATATTAGACAAGACAACACTCTCTCCCACACATGTATGGGGATGCTGCTGAATTGACAGTATTTAGCCGGACATATCTTCGAATCGTGCCGGTAACGTAGAACGGACTGTGGTGGGAAAGAGCTGAAGCTCTTTGTCTGCTGTAGTGGTGGGCTCGAGGATCGGGATGTCTTATACTGTTCGATTCAGTAGTTACAGTCATGTCTGGTCCTGGATCTCGCCATTGTAGTCGAAGAGATGTCTTCTACTGAGGCTCGTCTGCGATGGTTGGTGATTAGGCTCCGATGACGGCATTCGGGACGGGTGCTTAGTAGGGTGGTAAGATACTCTCGATGAACTACGTTCCATGCCTTTCTATATACTGTCTGGTCCAGTAGTTGTATTCGGTCCTGAATTTCGTCAGCGTACTTAAAGAAACGCCTCTTGACTAACCTAAGAGGTGGCTCAGAGTTCAGCATATGCGTGCAGGGGTAGTTCTCAGCAACCCATCATTGCTTACTGAACTTCTTACTATACTCCTTGACCGGGAACACTTTATGTTGCAACAACACTAATATTCAGTCAATTCTCCGCTATAACGAATTTCACATTACCTCTAATTGGGATCACCCACAAATGTCTTCACATCGGTCAATCTAAACGCGAGTTGCAGATGTGCCTGTGTTTAAACAGGATTGCCGGGTAAGTCGTCCTCGATACTTTTACTTAGGTTGTATTATTTGGGTATGTGACATTGGACATTATATTAGCATCAACTTAACCGTTTAGGAGATATTCGATTTTAAAGATTATTTAAAAAAAATTAAAATATAATAGGTTATTTATGAAATTATAAATTATGAATTCTAAGAATGTAATTGAATCGAGTCAGTAGGTAGTCCAATATAACAAAACATCGATTCCAGGCACCGCCTGTTCACCACCTGGCAAAAAATGAGAATTTGTACGAGAAATAGGTCTCCTAACTATCTAGGACGACTTTCCTGGTAACCCTGTACATGCGGCGGTGAGTGAGTGTTTGTTTGTGGGTGCAGCTGTAAACTTTGTGCGAAAACATCAATAACGTATTTTACACCTGCATTTTACACATTGCGTTCACGCAATTTGTTGCTTCTATTTAATTCCGACTCTCCTGCCAGAAAGAGCGTTTGCTAGCAAGCGGTGAATACACACTCTCCCATGGTGTATGGCCTTTGAATCGGCAGTTAAAACGTATATATGGTAAATTTCTTGCATGTGTGTGTGTGTGTGTATGGCTTGGTGTAAGATACGGATTTGAAATTGTTCCCTTGCGTGTCTATTGAATATTTTCCCAAATTCAATAAAAAGCCAGTGGGCCTGCTGTTCCGAACTCCCTTCCATTCCACTACTAATCGATGATCGAAAACACAGATAGGAACAGCCAATTTGTTTTACCTTGTCGACTACGAACATTCTTGCTTTGTAAGTTGTTGCTGTAATTTATGTTACTTTCACGTACAACTTGCCACAGGCTTTGTTTTTCTGCTGTTGTTGCTATTCATGTTCACTAATGCGTTCTAACGCAGTTCAACAAGACACGCCTCGCCCCCTCTCCATCTCCCATTCTCAAAATACGCCTCTATATTCAATCAATTTTTGTTTTTGGCTCATGTTGATTGCTCAGGTAATTTATAGTCTATTATGCACGCGTAGCCTGACTCGCTCGCCAAATCACCGAAAGGGAAAGGAAAGAACTCGAAGAAGCAAACAAAGAAGCAAGTTAGGGGCGCAAGCAGAACATGTGAGCAAACTTCGGTTGGCAACAGGTTGTTTGCCGTGTAATTTGAATTTCACTCATCCAACAACACATTTTGCTCTGGCACACAGCCCATTCCCCTTTAAGTTTTCGGTTTTTTAACTGAATGTGTTACCAAAGAGATGCAATTATTGTTTTTATTACAAATTGGTCTGCGGCGCTGCCCACTGCTGGCCTTGCGTGCCGAATCGCTTCTAAGGTCAGCTTAGCCAAGCAAATGCTACCGAGCTATGGACCCTGAGTCAGACACCTGAAGGCTGGCACACCAAAATACATAAGTATACGGCTTCAGGTCCTTCGCTTTCTTCACATCATTTACGGGGAACGTCAGCAGAATTGAAATAAAAAACTATATGCTAAAGAGCCACGGAAAGTGGCTACTTGTTGTGCAAATATATTTACATGTGTTGTACGGTTAAACACACACGTCGCTTATTTTCACTGTCGATTGATGAGCTGATCGGGCGTTCGAGTTTGGCGGTGCACTACGGCGTCCATTTGGCAACGGCACCCAAGTGCAGCAATCAGAGCGACCCTCAAAGCCACTTCCCGCCCTTTCGCGCTTGCCCATCGCTCTGTCCTTGAATGTGTGCAAGTGCGATTTCTTAGCTTTTTCTGCCGCTTACCGCTCCCTGCTTGCGCTACCTTATTACAACATGCGGTCATGGCGTGCTCATATGCCTTAGAAATTGTCAAGGTCATCCTCAGATACGCTAGAGAATCACTGATAAATCGCTTGTAGTTTGTTTTATTGCCATGATTAAATTTAGCCATTGTAGTTTAAATTTATTTTTCTCAATAGTTTGAACGAACAGAGAGTATTGTAACGAATAAGTGCATTTCAATAAGTAGTCGACGAATTATTTGGCAAATCAAACACCGACAAGCAACTTCTTAACTTCCGGAGACATACCTACTGTAGGTAAGCCCTCGTTGATTCTACGTAAAGGAGCTTCTGTTCCTCATTCTGACAATCCTTTTAGTACTCACGGCAAATTATTTTCATTTATATCTAATTCGATTTATGTGCCGCCTCGGCAAATGGCTTTGCTCACACTTTTCTAATATTCAGTGGTTTTTTTTGTAGTTTTGCATGTCTAGTTCCTGACTGAGTTGTTTACTGCATTTACTCGCCTAGCCTTTTCATATTTGCATAAAGGAACAAAAGCGATGAGCAGATATGAAGTAGTTTTTTGTTTGCTTATTCTGCTTTCAATGCGAAGCACAACGATTCCGATTCTTGACAGTCACTTGAAGGTAATAATACACAAATGTATGTGGCGTAATCTTTTATATTAGGCACTATTAACTTCTTTAAACAATCAAATGAAAATATATGTGTATATATGGCGGCCGCCCTTGGTGCGTGACTACCATTCGGAATTCAGCGAGAACGTAGGTTCGAATCTCGAACCTAAAATGAAGAACAAGTTTTTTCTAATAGCGGTCGCCCCTCGACAGTCAATGGCAAACCTCCGAGTGTATTTCTGCCATGAAAAAGCTCCTCATAAAAAATATCTGCCGTTCGGAGTCGGCTTGAAACTGTAGGTCCCTCCATTTGTGGAACAACATCAAGACGCACACCACAAATAGGAGGAGGAGCTCGGACGGTGTACGCACCATTTATATATATGTATGTACGTATTCCCCTTGTGGCAGAAATGTACTTATGTTTCGTGACCGTACCAATCCAACAACTCTTGTGCTAATAGCCAAAATGCCTGGAAGAAACAAACTCGCATATGGCCAAAATGGTACACGGAATCATTACGAAATATAAGTAACATTTGCAAGCAGCTAATTAAAAATGAAATAACATGGCAATAAAGAGTGGACCAGCCGTTAAGCTGGAAATCTCACGCCTTAACGGAATGGAACACTTTGAATAGCGTTCGCCACACTCAGGCAGTTAAATGCCACATTTTGTTTTAACTTTTCAAGTTTTTGTGCCCGGTTGCGATTTCGCTCTTTTGGCTTTTACAGTGACCACAGGGAGAATACATTAAAAGGTTATAAACAATTGAGAAAAAGCAAAAGAAACAAAGAACGGCGGGAAAGTGAAATAAGCTACAGAGCAAGTTTAATGCCAGCTGGACGGAAGAGGGTACTTAATGCTGTCAGGCCAAGTGACATGACTAGACAATGTGCGAAGTGTTGTGAAAACTGTATTCTTACAAGGATTTTATCTACACAAAAGGCCGCCGACTTCTATGTTATGTTGCTCACCTTTGTGTGACTCATAAAGTTCCAAAGAACTAATTGCTACATTCGGCCGCTCGAACCACTGGGAAAGAATTTGCTGCGCAGCTAACCTGCTTAAAATTCAACGCTCCAGCCTCAGACTGTCGACCCAAGACCACATAATTTATTGCACCGATGTAGAAGTTTCATTGCTGGAAGACGGTTGTGAGCAGACTTGGAGATTAAATAGTGCAGCCGATGAGACAAGCGAACGTGTCTGCGTAGTGCAACGATAAAAACCAACTGTTAGACAAAAAATTATAATTTAAATTTACTGAAAGCGGCTAATGGGGCATTCCGGTTGGCAAAAGTAACAATACATTTCTATGTGTATGTATATGTTTATGTTATTGGTTATAGGTTGAAAGTTGTATTAAACGACACCAGAGTAACTGCAAGATATCCATCTGCATAATATATTAGCAAAAAGGTCTAAAAGCCTTCTGTCAACGGGAAACTAATTACGACTCGAAGTCAGTGCATGAGTAGTAAATGAATTTTGATGGCTCCCAATTAGGCTCGCCTCTAATTTTAAAAACTATACAAAACAAAATAAACTTACCGGAAGCAGCCAATGTTAATGATACGTTCGGAAAACTTACCTAGAATGATAGAGAGAAAAAATATATTTCGTTAATAATATAAATCACGATATGCAAAAATAATAACAAATTTAATTCAAAACTGGCAGCTGCCACGACTGCAGTGGATAAACAGTGAGAAGGTCTAAGCCATGACAACCGAGACTGCAATCAATTGGATAAGTAAGAATTTTTACACCTTTAGTCTCTTTGTACGGCTTCGATTAAAATTTCTAGATGCTCGGAGCAGAGTTTCTGTGTCAAAACCACTTTAAAATCATCTCTGCCAATGCACTTCTCTTGGCGAATGATAGCAGACAGCACAGCGCAGCAAGGCAACTTTAGACGAGAGGATAGTGGTCCCGCGGTAGTTGAGTGTACAGTTTTTATTTGTGCTTCCTCGCTTACATGCTTCAGTCACCCAAACACAATGAATTTCGGTGTAGACGTGCTCACTCCCCATGACCTGAATCCATTTAATTCATTTTACTTTCAGTATCTTCATTGCCATTGTCTCAATCGGGCCAGCTGCTTAGCAGCTTTATGCGGCAACCAGAGTGTCAAGTTGAAGTTTAAGGCTACAAAGCTGCATTTCAATAGAGTATAAAATGAATTTTCGAGACACACTCTTTCTTTCATGTGACAAGATGCTGCTGGTATAAAAATAACCAGAAAAAAAAATTTAATGTTTAAAATTTAACATGGGATGTTTTTTTATAACAAATCTTTCGAATAAATCTGGCCGTAAGGCGCCAATGGTGGCTTGAATATTGCAATAAATCGATTGTTAAGTGCAGTATGGCAAGTTGCGTCGTATTGTTGGAACCAAATGTCATCGCTGTGTAGCTGATTATCTTTGGAAACAACAATTCAGTCAGCACGGCTCTATAACGCTCGCCACTCACGGTTAGGGCAGCTTCTTTCTCTCTTCGAAAGAAATGAGAAGCCAGTGATCTGTGAACTTCGCGAACAGATTTATTTTATTCAAAGCAGATGTCCAGAAATTGGAAGTGTTGTTCTGGCGTTAAATGCTTTATGATGACTTGCCAAAACTTTCTTCTTCTTCTTGATCGGCGCACTTTGCTGGATATTCGCGATTGCATATAAACGTTATTTTAGTCTTAGCATACGGACAGGTCATATTATTAACGATGCCCTTAAATTTGTGTCTGTTTCTCACTGCCTCTGTTTGTTCACCAATTGTTCGATGTTGTCAAGTCAAGTCATTTACTTTTTCTGCCAATTCCTCTTCGTCCCCCAATTTTTCCTCGCTCAGCAGTTGCAAAATATCTAATTTGTTACCTTTTGTTATATTTTCGAAATGATCGATTTTTCTCATTTTAATGCCGTAAGAATGTGCCTTGAAGTTGGCATCCTATTTGGCACTATATCATTTGATATTTTTTTGTCAGTCCAGCTTATTCTCATTTTCACATTTCAAAGGCTTCTCGTCCGTTTTTTGAAACCAAATTATGTCGTTCCAATAGCGGCCTCGCATTTCTGATATATTCTGTTATGAATGACTTTTAGACACATTTTTTTAGACTTATTATTATTAGCATTGTTTTGGACTGGTCCTTTTTGGTATAAGAATAAAAGTAGATTTCAACCATGAGCTTGGATAATTCGCAGTTGTATGTAGTTAAACACTTTTTGATTTGATTCAAGATTTTGATGTTTTATCGGATCTTTTATGTCAGACATAGCAATGGATCACCTGTTCATAACATCGTAGCCGTTAATAGGTTATGATCGGACGGAATGTCTGCACCTGGAAGTGTTTTCGCCTGTACCATAGATGATTTAATTCTTTTGGTAAATCAAGATGTAGTCAATTGGATTACGTTTTATGCTTCTCACGCTATTTTGTGGCGATTCCCATCTGTGTAGCCGCTCTCTGGCACCTAGTAGTGCGTGTTACCAATAATGAAGCCCCTACCTGTACATATGTACATATATTTGATTTGATATGTTATTACAAATGTATCCAGTGTTATCAGCCATTTTGCATTTTCCGTTTACCTTTAACAGTTTTAAGGGTTAGACCTACTTTGGTGAGGTTGTCGATTTTGGATCAAAGGAGCGGTAGTTTTTGGCCAAAACCAACACAGCACATGATCCAGCTATCATCTTAAGGGAGAACACCACTGTGACAACTTCAAAAAATCGATTTTTTGAAAACCATCTAGAAAAATCTAGAATACATTTAAGAATAGAATGCCGTTTGTCCCAGGTCGAAAAAATAATTATTTTCGGAGATATTAAATATTTTGTGGAGCGGTGCAGCGCAATTTATCGCATAACTTCAAACTTTGAACACGTTTTTCTCAAAACCACTTTTTTGAGTGCGGCACGCAGTAGAACTCGAGCAATTCTTATCCGATCGACTTCAAATTTGGACTGCATCGATAAAACTAGATTATCTAAAGAAGTACATAGGGTTTTTTCGATATCTAAAAAAAAAAAAAATTATAGCCTTTTTTCGAAGAGAAATTTTGCTCGAAAATCGACCTTAAATTTGAAAAGCGTTCCAATTTTTTAAAAATCCATATTTTTTCAAATCCCTATGTACTTCTCTTCAAAATATCATATTATTAACGAAAACACTCGGTATTTTTTTTCAGATCGACTTTGAAGACAGTTCTGCTGCGTGCCGCGGATCACTGCAGAAGCCACAGCACCTGACGCGGGAGCTTCCCCAGCGCCACCATCGGGGTTGAAAATTTTGAAAAAGTTTGTTATGTATCTTTAATAAACAACAAACAAAACAAAACAAACAAATTTGAAATATCTCTTTTTTTTCCCACAAAAAAAATTCTTGAAAAACGGCATAAAAAACAGAGGGTCACAGTGGTGTTCTCCCTTAAGTGGACTTGGGTCCCTTTTAACAAAACTGTAAAACCCCATAAAAGGATGGCGATTTGACGGTTGAGGCTCAATACAATACTTTGAATGGGACAAAATGGGTATTCATCATCACCATCATCATCATCATGTAGCGATTACAGCTCAGGCTGAGCATTAGCTTCGTCCACAATCCTCTTCTGAATCTTCACAGTTCATTGCAATAGACTTTCAGCTCCTAACTTGTAGCTTTTCCAGGTCTATGACTTGGTCAATCCAGGTTGACCTTGGACGTCCATCGTTGTAGCGTTGCCAAACACTCTTTGGAGCACTTTTCGCTCAAACATTCTTTAGCTCCTTTCGTCTTTGCTTGCCATTGTCCTCGCAGCCGTATGATAGCACCGGCAGTATTATTGACTTCAGCAATTTTGTGTGGGCGTGATATGCTTGGTTTGCTATCAATATTCTGTCTTGCGTCGTGACTACTGTTGTCATTTTTTATTAACACTCCCAAAAATTTGAAGTGTTGAACTCCTTTAAAGGTAAAACAAAATGGGTATTACTGATTAAATAAATATTTTTTAATAAAAACCGAGTCTCCTTTTTTACAGCACGTAGCATAAAAATTAGCAGCATAAATTTATTTGAAGCAGCCCTCGAATTAACAAGTGACTCACGCACTCCTTTCTCTCCTCACCGACTTGCTGACTCTCTCCCTCTTTCAATCGCTGAATGATTGCAAATAAGAAGAGCAAAATGCCTTTCAAGACGGAAATGGAAACTTTAACATCTTGCCATACCCGTACTTCTAAGTTTATGCAACATGACTGGTCGTAAATTAAAGCGACAGGGAAAGTGGTGTGACTGACCAAGTCTGAGGAGAGCGTACGCCGTGGAATAGCGGTAATAAAACAGAAAACAACTACATGCTAAATACAGCTGCGCACTGTCAGCAACGACACCGAAATACTTTATAACCGGCAGCTGGAAGCCGTCGTCAAGAGCATTGGAAAAATGTAAACAACTCCAATCGTAGCGACGACGAAATTTGTATGTACTATCGATGTCGGACGGGGGACGTATGTTAGCAATAACGCATGCACCAACAGAGACAGCTAGATGGCATAAAGGATTGTGTTTCTTAAAGAAAATGGAGCGATAATGGAGGTTCCAGCATAAGTTTGTGAGTGTTGCTATCGCCTCTGACTCCGCCAAAAGCAGACAAACAAGTGCACAACGGGCTGATTTAGGTAATTGGAAAAGTAGAAAGTGGACGGCTTACTAAAGGGAGTGAGCTGAGTGGAACAATCAACTAAATCGCGTCAAAATGCGGAAGGACGGGACGTTCTATTCAAACTAAGCTCGAGTCTGATTTTGAATGGTTGTTGGTGCTGACGAATTTTCAATTTGTTGCTGTTTGTACAAGTATCAAAAAACTACACCCGAAGTGGATCCGTTAAGCTCATCGGCCAGTCAGCCACTTACTGAGGTCACGACAATTGAAGACAAAATAAAACGGAATGAAACGTGTTGTGTGCTAGTGCATTTTCGCTTCCTTGAACCACAATACAATACATAGTAGAAAGAAAAGGATTTTGCATAAAATTACGTCGGCCTCTTTTGTGCGGCCAGGCTTGACCGGACAAAGTGAGTTGGAATTTTACGTCAACAAATGACGAAAATACTTCTCATTTAAACACTCACATACGAGCAGGAACTTGAACTTGTATGTAATACGTGATTACCTGCGCGGTAGAGACAAGGAGGTAGAATCGTAACATTGCTTAAGGCAGTAATTTTATCCGAAGGGATACAATTTTTAAACGACCTCCAATATCCAATTTACCTAAATCTTTCCGTGAAGGCTCTAAGCGGTCTCGTAACTTTTATGGATGTGTGCAGCCAACAAAACTTTAAGCATTACTGGACACCACAATAAACACAAACCCGTAAGATATGAGAAAGGTGGTGGGACATACCACAAGGGACGCCGCGCGACACCAACCCACTCACCTAACACACCTCTCCCTTGGCTCCAACCCGCTGAAACAGCTGGTTCTCGGCCCCACCGTTAGATGAGATAGACGATGACTACACCGCGCCGGCAAGGCTTGATGAACAGCTACAGCTACAAAAATCACTACAAACACAACAAGGACAAGCTTTCATTGATTAATAACGAAGTTTAGTATAAAATAATATTACCAATTATTGGGCTTCAGTGGCGGTGTGCGAAAAGAAAACCACTTTTTAGGTTGCGATATTACTTAGTATAATAGTAACAGGTGCGAAAAACAAACAGTATCTCCCAAATTTTTGAGGAACAAATTTATTAGCAATAATTCATATACAAAATTTACCAATCAATTAAATGTGGTCAAAAATATAAAATCTATACTTTTTACAAAAAATGCCGCAGTTAATTGATAGAGTTCTGCGGCAATGATCTGAGCAGCGAAGCGTTTGACCCAAGCCTACATACATCAGCACTGCTGTGTTTAAAGTGTAGAACAAGTGTAGCGTCAATTCACAATCACTTCACACAGTCTGACTTGATGGCAAAGCCTTTTCAAGGCCAAATCCAAGAGCGTCAATTTGACAACGCGTGCGCGGGGGTACAGGGAAGCAGAAAATATATCTTAAGCCTCACTAATCAATCAAAAAGTGAGAGGCAAATGGCGTTAGATCAGAGGCGGCAGCTGGTGTTTTCGATTTCGGTATTGTCGAACGAGAAGAAAAACCTTCCAATTACTTCATTTTCAGAGATTTCTTGCAACGTCATCTAAATACAGCTCAACTGCGTAACACAGCCACTATATTCATAAAAAACCCTAAGTTTTATAACTAAACGAAACCATAGCAAAGAGGCAGAGATACTGCACAGTGGGATGAAACCAAAAATGTACTGATAAGAATTTTAAAACATATCTCTGATGTCACTGATCCAATAATAACTATACAATCCGTTTACGTTTAAGCCGTTAAGGACATTTAAGAAGAAATTTTAAGTAATATCATATACAAATTTCTCCTTGCGGACACCGTAGCCGAATGGGTTGATGCGTGACTACCATTCGAAGTACAATTTGCGTCAAACACCAAAATAAATAAAAGGAACTCGGCCAAACAGCGAGAAGAAGTGTACCCGCCAATTATTTTCTTTTTTTTTTTAATTCTGATCTCATTTCCTTGAGAAAGTTATTGGTATTTGTTTTCTTATGTCATTTCAGTCATAATCTCACGACTTTATAAATTTTTGGTTTCAATTATATTTTAAATACTGTAGTTAATACACTGTAATTAATACTAAAGAATTCTTATCCCCAGTCGCGTTTTTTGTGTGCTCTCCGATAGGGGCGTTCTTTTCAGACTTCATAGCATGAATTCTCAATTAACACATCGGCTTGCTAGCTGCTCTGCGCCACATTGAGGTTACTGCTCAAGTGAACATCTTCTCTATGGAATGGTTACTGAAGACTGCGATAAACAATTTTCGACACCGAATTTAATGATTTATTATAGCACTTTTTGACATTTCTCTGCAACAGAAGAACACATACACAGTCACAGCAACTGCTGCTGTTGCCCGCTTGCTGGCCATCTGAGCGATGAGAATTTGATATCAATTTTGAAACAAAAAATCACATGCTTCGTGAGAGTGTGTATGTACATATGTATATACGAGGAATTACGTAATAAATCGCATTATTAACTACGTTTATTAATTGTTGCTCATTTGCCATGAATCATGTGAATGTTGGGATGGACGTGTGTACTTGCGGCGTTTCGCAATCACATCCCCGAACTCAGCTCCTCTATTTCTACGTTGAGCACTTGATTACTCAAAACCATTTTTCTTCCAGGTAATAAATATTGGTAAAAAAAATTGAGTAAAATGTTCTGTATGTGCATTGAATCGGCTCATATGATATGGCGATTTAAGGTGACGTTACGCTTAAAAAACCCCGAGAGTTTTGTGTTTGCGTTCCAAAATAAAGGTAGCAAAAGAGGAAATTCCATTCATTCTGCTTCATTCAGTACTAACACGACTTAAGTGAAAAGTTGAAGTAAGCGGAAGAAAAAACGGTGTGCCAGCGGATCAAAACGGTGATCCCAGCAAACCCGATTCGGTAGGCTTATCGTTTCGTCAGAAATATTGATATCATGGAAATCACGGATCACAGGGTGTCGAACCGGCATATAAACACTTATTCAATTGCCTAGGAATTAAAGATTAGTCAGAAAACAGTTTGAAGCCATATCCATTAAAACAATTAAAAATATGTATCTTAATTTCATCGCCGAAATGAAGCCAAAAAAAGTTGAAAACTTTTTACATTGCCCAAAATACATACATATTATATTTCTCGAGTGGAAAGGCAGCGAAACGATCGCTCAGAGCAATAATGGGTACATATTACATTTTGCGACGCATTAATTCTGTTATTGTTTTTTCTGTAATTTCTATTTTGTTTCAAAAACATTTTTATTTAAATGGCACGGCTTTAATGTTTGAACAAAGGCTATCTGAAGCTATTGTTTACTCATAAATAGTGTAAAATTAATTTCATATTGAATTAAAATCTCATTGAATTATACAAACGGACTCGTCGAAATTCAGTCCGGTGAGTTGCGATGCCGCACATTAATCACTATATTATTTTTAAATTAATATTTTCAATTAATTAAATTTTTAACAATGGCATTACAACGCTTACAACCACTTGCAACAATATTACAAAAAGAAAAAAACACTGTTTACCAACAATGCAGAGTGGAAAAAAACAGCAAATACAAGCCCAGTGCCGCGCACTTACATGAGTTTCAAGTGATGTTGTGTGCCGTCGGAATACTGTGGAATACCGCAGTGGGCGCGGGGTGGCAGAAGAAAGTGGTGTGGGTGTTATTAAGCCGCTTCATCTATCAGCGCAACTTTATGTTGAGTGTGCGTAAGAGGCTCATGTATGTACTAATTATTGTGCAATTTAGTTTCGTGGTTGCTCGACAAGCCATTGTCATGAAGGCCAAATGCAAATGTTAAAATAAAAATAAACTGCAAAGGCGACAACAACGCCAGCAATGCTAGCTGGCAGTGCCCTTATTTGAGTCAGGAGAAAAGAGGAAATAGGCTTTCAATACTGGAGCCAATTTCCTTAATCTTAGAAATCTCATATTTATTCTTACCGTATTTCACCATATAATTACAAAGCTAACGATAGTTTAATTTATCAATTTAACTGTACCATCAGCTTTACCATATTAATTTTCCTTTTTCTTATACGTTTTTTAAAGAATATTTCCGTCTCAAACTTCGTGAATTTTTCTAATTTTCAACAAGAGTACCTACAAATATTGAAAAACTAATCCTGTCTGCCCTAATTAGCATAACTCCATATTTTTATGGAAATACGAGACAGAAGACACCTTCGATTCGCCACTTAATAAAAGTAGTATAACTCACCATTTTACAAACTCATGTAATTTTAGGAAACTCTATTTCAGCGGTGCCCAGATATGTTTATTTATAACAGTTGCTTCATCTATTCGCTACTTGTTAACGCCTGGCGAAACAACGAGTCCTAAAATATATATTTAAAACTATTTCACAAATATTTCGCATTCAGTACATACAGTGAGTCAATAAAGTTTAAGTACACACATTAGTCAGATAAAAAAATGCATATGTTTCATTCAATTTACATAAAAATTTATTAAAGCTTGTATATTTCACATTGTAAATAAAGTAAGGAACATAAAATCATTCTTTTCAATTCATTACATACTAGCGTTAAAAAATAATAAACAAAAAACTTTGCACTATCGTGATTTCACATAAAAAAAGTTTAAGTACACTTTATAAATAATATTAAAAAAAGAACAAAAACAAAAAACGTGGAATAAATTAATATTTTGTTGGTCCTCCACCTGCATCGATAACAGCTTGTAAGCGTCTACGCATGCTTCTCACTAACCTTTTAGTGTCATTTTCTGCGATTTTGCCCCACTCCTCCGATAACGCATTTTTAAGCGATATCTTTGAGGTTATATTATGTTTCCGAATTCTTTTTTCTAACAAATCCCAGACATGTTCAATGGGATTTAGGTCCGGTGATTGTGGGGGAGTATGCAGTTGTTTGCAGTTGTAAAGGAGCCATTCCTTAACTAAATATGACGTGTGCTTGGGGTCGTTATCCTGCTGAAAAAGAAATGTATTTTCATCGAGCCCCAATTGCGTTGCACTTTGCTTAAGGTTGCTGCGTAAAATGCTTAGATATGAATGCTTATCCATAGTACTTTCAATAAAGACCATTTTACCCACACCAGCTGCCGCCATACACCCCCCAATCATTATGTTACCGCCACCGTGTTTGACAGTCGGTATTAAATTTTTTATCTGCATCTCCCCATTAGGCTTTCTCCATATTTTTGTCGCTCCATCCGGTCCATAAATATTATATTTAGATTCATCGCTAAATAATACGTTATCCCAAAAGGAATCTGGCTTTTCTAAGTCCTCCTTTGCAAAATCCAAACGTTTTTTTTATTAATAAGTGATATTAGAGGTTTTCTATGTGGAACTCTTCCATTGTAACCAGCTTTATGAAGTACATTTCTAATGGTCTGAGGATTGACGCTTGTTGCAGTTCCTTGTAGCAATTCATCACGTATTTTTGGAGCAGATTTTTTGGGATCAGCTTTGATGGCATTCAAAATATATCTCTCTTCCCGTTCGGAATTTTTTTTGGACGACCAGAACGTGGTTTCTTTTGCACATTTCCATTGCTGTTGTGAAAGTTAATAATATTTTGTACGCTAGAATGTGTTTTTCCAACAATTCTTCCAATTTCACGCAATGATTTTTTTTCCAAATACAATTTGATGATCAGTTTTCTTATTTCCATCGATATTTCTTTACCTTTTCCCATTTCGTCCACTTTGAACTAGCGCCTGTATACAAATGTACAAATTATCAATAATAAAATGCTTCAAACGCATTTCTACACTTGTTTGCTAAAACCCAAACAAATTTAAATCCGTTATTTTTACAAAAACAACAACGCAACAATACATATTTGCGTGTTGTACTTAAACTTTTTTTGCGTAATTTTAGCGCTCATTGAGGGTTATTTTACGTATGCATCTAAAATGTATAACGGGAACAACAAAAAAACCGGTTTTCATGACAACAATGTACTATTTCAATGATACAAAGATATTGCATGAAGTTTTTTTTAACATAACTATGATAATTCTTAGTGTTTGTAAGAAATAACAAGGTGTACTTAAACTTTATTGACTCACTGTATTTGTGCCTTGATTAACATTTGTACTGGAAGCGCTTAATAAGTATTAGTAAGAACGCGTTCATACAGGGAACATTTCTTGCTTCAACTCGTTACTTGTGATGCTCTGTCAACAACGCCATTGGTATTCTCATTCATCTCAATGGCGGTGTTGACTGCAGACCAAAAACTAAATAATTGCAAGCAACCAAGGATTATAGAATACCAGGTTGCGTCTTCCGAATTCGCTGTGTCAGAACCCATGAATAAACAAATGAAAGGAATGGAAATTACTTCTTTGTGGAGAGGAAAAGTAGCCAAAAGCAATGGAAACCACCAAACACAAGAAGTTATACGGCGTCTCCCGCATAAAACGCAAAAACTGCATTTGGATCCATTATATTAATTTGTGTGTTCATAATTTAAAACGTGACACTTCGTTTTCATTAGTTTGCTTAGTTTAAATCGTTGGCGTCAGACTTGCCAACGTCGCAGAAAATAAAGTAACTGTTTTGGGATGGCGCCCACATCAATACTTCATTGGCCTTGGCAAGCAACAGAGTGGCCATGCGTAAACACGACGGTCAACACCAATCGAGGATTCGCAAAGTTGAAGCAACTAAAGTCCCTCTGTATGAACGCAGTCCAGCGCGAAATCGTGAAAGAGTGTTGACCGAATTGAAAATAACGAGTAATACCAGTTTTATGAGGTATAACCAAGGCGAATTGAATACCTCATCTTTCTTAAGGTATAACCATTCTCGCTACCGGCGAATCTTGCTCCATAGCCTTTTTGCGTCAAGTTAGCCCATCAGAGAAGTACGAATCGAAGTCGCCTAATATTCTACGCAACTCTGTTATTGACCAAACTGATTTCCTCTTCTTCCATTCGCCTTACAAGTATTTTATTTTTACTTTTGCAAGTTTGGCTGTCGATTCAGTAGAAGTAAACTTTTACTTACTTTTATTACTTCTTTCACCTTATACAAGAAACTGTATTTCTTCTCCTAAACGCACCGCGTCAGAATTGGGCCAGAAGGGTAGGATTGGTCGTTTCTTTTGAAGATGATTTTACCCATACTAAATTAACTTTTTTAAGTTGGTATTCCCTTTTTAGTAAAGGTTTTGAACACTTAAAACTAATTCAGTGTTTTAATTAGTTGTTTTAGTCCAATGCAGCCGCTGTCCAATAAAACAAATAACTTGGGCTTGTTCGAGTCTCAATGAATGTGGGAATTTGCGAATCATCGTGTTCGATGCGCAAAATTGTTGCAACATCTTAATTCATTGTGATAAAAAATAGACAATAATTCATGGCTTTCATTGAATATAAAAAGTATTGGCATATACAGTCTGTCTGATAGAAGCGTAACCGCGATTACTTAGAAACGATTTGCCAATTCGATTCCAACAATTTTATGAATTTAAAATAATATTCAAAATTTTCAATAAAACCTGTGGATTCACCACCAAGTCAAAGTTATTTCCATTTCGCCACTTGATATGGAAAGCATGGACGTAATTGAATGAGTAGATTATTTAAATTTCGATGTTTGATTACGAACGCTTCATTTGTACTCGTTTAAAGTTACAACATCTGCTAAGATTTTTTACCATCTACTTTGGATGTCATATTTTAATTTGCTCACCTTTTTTAACTTCTTTCTGTGTAATTTTATTAAGCGCTCTTTAATTAGATTTTAATATTTCGCCTTCTTTTTTTATTGTTCCTCTTTTATAATCTTCGCATTGTTCGCACTGTTTTCGCCTTCATCGACGCCAGTCTGGTCTAAACCAGTCATGGCCATTCTCACGCTGCATATTTCCACCCGTCCCCCTCATCGCCCTTCCTCCAACGTGACGTCCCACATATTCATACATCCTGATGTCGTTTCTTCTATTCGTCTCACACTCTTTCCTTCTCCGGCGCGTGGAATTAATATGAATTTAAGCATCATTACTCCCGAAATTATTATATGGACGCCGCGCCGCATATTGACAAGTTTTGACTGTTTCCTTATTTATTTTCTAATTTCAATTATTTCGTTTATAAAAAATATAGTTCCTTCTATACCACAGACCATAATAATCCAGGCTTCAAACTTTGTGCAAGAAAAATTCGACAAATTGTCATCATAAATTTAAAAAGTTTAATTAGATTAAAAAAATTAGGTACGCAGTCTTATAGAGTTTTA
>JAYXIM010037119.1:0-16253 GCA_037575425.1 Anastrepha fraterculus | reverse complement strand
CATCCGATGAGGCGTTTCTTGCAGTGTGTGACAAAAAGATTCTGCGAAAGATTTTTGGACCTTTGGGCGTTGGTGACAGTGAGTATCGCAGACCATGGAACGATGAGCTGTATGAGCTTCACGACGAAATAGACATAGCACGGAATAAAGATCCGGCGGCTACGTTAGCTGCGTCATGTCGTCCGAATGGATAACAATGAATTAGATGGATTGATATGGTTCAAATTCCTCGTGGTATTCAAAGCTTGCACTGTTTCTAAAGAAAATAGAAATAGCGCAACTACTTCCGACGTGAATGCGAATCTTGGCATCTCCACAAATAAATATAGTGACACCACCCTTGGGTTGCTAAATTTGTCGAAAAACTCTGAGGGTCCTCATGGTATCAGGACCGTTTCCCTTAGTCATGCCTGAGATTTTGGAAAGGCCACTGGCTGTACTCAATTGCTAGGCTGCCACTTGCGGCCTCCGAGTCAACTCTGACAAAACGGAGCTGGTGCTATTTACCAGTAAATATAAACCTCCAACCTTTCGACTTCCCAAATTAAACAACCACGTTCTCCCGCTGTCATCGGAAGTTAGGTATCTTGGAGTGATACTTGACTCCAAACTCCATTCGAACCAACACCTTGAAAATCGGATAAAGAAGGGCAGCATGCATTTCTACTCCTGCAAATCTATGTTCAGCAAAAAATGGGAACTCAAGCCACAGCTCGTGTATTGGACAATGCACAACCTACTAGTTCGGCCGAATTTAACGTATGGAAGCCTGGTTTGGTGGAAAGTTCTTCGGAAAGGCTATATCAATAAACTGGGGAGGATGCAAAAAACTGCATGTAGAACGTGCCCCGGTGCTGCTTTTAATGTCGTTTTGCACTTACTTCCCATCGATTTTTACGTTATTTCCAGCGATGCTCAAACTCAAAACTCAATTATGTTATAGGAGGATGGCCTCTGGAGGCGGTCTCTCAAGGGACAGAGTAACGTTTTCAGACAATTTAATTTCCTTAAAATTGCAGAGTACTCTTAGTGTTTTTCATGAAGAAGTTTTTACGCTTCTGCAGGCATTGCCCTATTGTCAAATGTTATATCCGGTATGTTTTTTTTGTACGGTGTAGAAGCATGGCACTAAAGGTAAGGAGTATGAACAAATTGAGATATAGTGCTATCGGCGGATAATACATATAAATATCATGGACAGACAACAAAGAAGTCTTAATTAACCTTCGAAAGAATAGAGAGCTGTTACTAGGCATTTCGACACGCGGAAATAAAACAAAGAAGAAAACTCAATTAAAATTGGCTTTACAGGGTAATCTTCAAAGTTTGTAAACAGGCCAGTTTTCAACACAGAGTGTAAATGATCAGTTACACTATTTGCCAGAAGATAGTGAAATCATACAAAGCTGCTCCGGCTGAGGCACAATCAAGCGTGTAAACTCAAAACGAAAAAAACAAAAGCAAATTGTAATGGACGTGAAAAAGTTTCTCCATTTACATGGAAATATATTGACATAGTTGCCTTAGTGAGAAACGTAAAATGGACTGCAATCCCGCGCGTTAAACAAATTAAAAAGCATTTAATATTCGCAAACCTTGGCAAAGAATGATTTAGTATAATTTAACTTGCTTTGGAACTGCGCAAAAGCTAAAAAGTGGAATTGCAATAGAATGCAATTAAAATATTCAAATGATTGTGAGTTTTTTTTATAACCAAATGAATATCCTTGAATTTTTACGATTAGGTTACTAAAAGTTTCATTAAAGAACTAAAATTAATACAACTTATTTCGTCAATTTCCGATTTGTAAATATTCTTAAATATGGCTAATGTGTTAGAGGGCATAAAACTATTTTTTATTTTTTTTATTTTTTTTAATTTGCTAGCTTTAAGTGTCTGATAAAAAACAAACAGGAAAACTGTTCCACGTAAGCTAGTAGACAATTTTATAATTTTTTATTTATTTATATAAAATTAAAAAAAAATTCAAGTGGCTGCCATTCCTAGAGCGCTCAAGCTGGATCAAAACTTTAAGGTATCTTTCAAGCATATGCGGATGACGTAGCCTGTTTGTTAGCGGGCCCTTCGCTTATGAACATCTGTAGAAAAGTGCAGAAAACTTTGGATCTAATTAACACTTGGTGCTGTCCAATGGGCTATCGGCAAACTGGTATTGTCCTCTTTACCTGAAGGAGGAAGCTTGATGGACTCGTTCCACCTAAGCTAAAAGAAGTCACAATCCAGCTATCCAAAGAAATTAAATATCTAAATAATAACTTCAATTTCTTGCAAAGATAATGATTTTTTTTACTGCACTTTAAATGCGTTTGTATGAGCCACTTCCATAAATATGTTGCAGAAGGATGTACTTCAATACGAGATGTATAAAATATGTACGGAACATGTAGAACTTGCCCCAGTGCTGCCCTTAATATCATTTTGCCCTTACTTCACATCGATTTTTACGTTATTTCCAGAGCTGCTCAAACTGCAATCATGTTAAAGGAGATTGGCCTCTGGAGGCGATCTCTCAAGGGGCATAGCAACATTTTCAGGCAGTTAACACCGCGTTTCTCTGAACTTCATACTGTTCTCTCTACCTTCGCAAACTAGAGTTTGATGGTCGTTCAAGGACAATCTTTCCGAGTAGGCAAGATTGAAATGAGGGAAAAATCTGCACCGAAGCTGATACCTCTGTCTTCATTTTTTATCATACTTCTCTTCTTCTTGATTGGAAGCACCAAGTGAAGCCAAGTCCTTCTCCACCTGATCTTTTGGACGCAGAGAAGGCCTTGCTCTTCCTTTATTACCACCACCTTTTACCACATCGAATACTTTCAAAGCCGGAGGGTTTGTATCCATTCAAACGACATGACCTTAAATGTGTTTGTGTATGAGCCAATGCCATAAATATGTTGCAAAGGATGTACTTCAATATGGGATATTTAAAATTTCATTTCATTCATCATTTGTGGCAACCAAACACTACGAACCATATAGCTGACCATTCAAGTTAGTTTCAGGTGCAAATGTATGCGTGCGTTATGTATTATATAAAATGCCTTTTTATTATCTATGAACTTCACAAAACCGCATACATATTGATCAATATATACAGCAATTCAAGAATCCGAACATGGATTTATCGAAAAGTAATTCACCCAAAATGGCATGCGTCGAAGCTTGTAGCGGTGGTTTCTTTCCAATCAAATGTATCCATAAGTCAAAGCAGAGCGCATTATCCTTTATTTTCTATTCCCTATTTTTTCCTTTTTATTTAATCTTCCATTCGGAATGAAATGAATGATTTATTGTTTACGCAAAATTTCAAATGGATAACATTAAATAGAAAAATGCCTATTTTTTACTTGTTCTATTTTGTGTTTAGTAGTCAATTTAATTCTTACTTATTGCGCTGCACCGTTCATGCGTTTGTTGTAGGAAAATGTAACCTCATTTAAGATGTAATCGACTTCAATTAGAATCGTAAATTGGGTTTGTAATTTTTTTTTTTTTTGGTTGCTCAGCTCGCATGTGTTTGAGTGCTGTGCCTTTGATTATATACTTCAATTTTATTTTTAAAGAGAAATGTAAAACGAAAAACAAAAATTCTTTAACTGACCCGAAATGATTTCAGCGCATATTACAGCCACGTGTCTGTACGACAACTGAACTCTTGTCCTTTGGCGACACGGATCTTCAAACGATACACTGACTATCGTCATATAAGGCAAGTTTTAAAACGGACAATTGTATGTGATTTATTGTCCACAAGTAAAATGTACAATAAATGATAATATATAAGTATGTATGTATATAAAAATACACGTGTATGTATATCTGTGCGTGTGTAAAAGTGAAAAAGTATAGAAAAGTGTTTGAAAGAGGCCTGAAGTTTTCTACAAGAATTCCATTGCTTCCATCCCTTTTTCCAAACATTTATACATAGTTAGTAAACATCATAAGCCTTAAATTTAAATCATATGTACATACCTACTTATTTCCATGCGTTGAACCGTCAGTGAAGACATAATTGTAGGAGGCGACCGAACTTTGCTCAGCTTATTTCGCTGTTAGCGTGGGCATGTGGAATCATCTGGAAGGGAAGCAAATTTATAATTTTTTAAATATTGTTTTCAATAATTCAGATTTAAATAAATTATTTTTTAAATACTTTTTTAAATAATTGAGATTTACATTTAATAATTTCTAGAATTTTTTTTAAATTATAAATATTTAAATTTAATATTTTTTAAATAAATATATTTTTTAAAATAATTGAGATTTTAATTTATTAAATATTTTTTGAATATTTTTATAAAAAATCGATATTTAAATTTATTACTTTTTTTTATTCTTTTTTAATTATAAATATTAAAATTTATAATTAAAAAAAAACTTTTTTTAATAATTAAGATTTAAATTTATTATTTTTTAAATATTTTTTTAAATAATTGTGATTTAATTTTATTATTTTTTAGATTTTTTTCTTTTCTATTATAAGTAAGTATTTAAATTTATTATATTTTTTTTTTATATTTTTTTTTAATAATAAATTCTATCAAAGTCCCTCAAAGTGTATCTTAAAAATGCGTTATAAACTTCATATATTGACGTCCGTTAACAGCTAATTAAAAATGTGATATTCTTTATTTATTTTAATTTAATTTTTTAAATTTATTATTTTTTTAAATATTTTTTTAAATAATAAATTTCTTCAATTTCAATCAAAGTATATCTGAAAAATGCGTTATCAACTTTATATACAGACGTTTCATTAATAGCTAATTAGAAATGTGAAATTCTGGCCAGTTTTAACTAAATTTTTTTTTTGTTTTTTAACTTTTTAATAAACTTTCATAAAATTTGTTTATAAAAATATAGTTCATTTTACAGCAAATATCATATAAAAGAGAGAAACTCTGTACAAAATATATAGAAATTCGACAAATTTTCATCGAAATTCAAGATTTTTTATCAGGATCTCACAACGAACAAAAAAAACACATCTGTGCCCCCAGATGCACAGCACATTCAATTTTTGTCTAATAAATTGTAGGTTTGAAGTGGCTAAAAATTCGCGTTGACTTGTCATCATTTTCTTCCTGGCGGTATTACCCTGGCGGTCGCGGTAGCCGTATAGTTTGGTGGGTGACTACCATTCGGGAATGCGTAGACTCGAATATCCGTGCATGAAACAGCAAAATGAAGAAAAACTCTTTTCTATAACAGGCAATGACAAGCCTGCGAGTGTATTTCTACCATGGAAAAGCTCTTCATAAAAAAACATTTGCCGTTCGAAGTCGGCTTAAAATTGTAGGCCCCTCCATTTGCGGAATAACATCAAGACAGACACCACAAACAGAAGTGCAAGTGCCAGATATTTATTTATTTTTAAGTGCAAGTATGAAGGCTCAAAACTCTCATTGATATTTGCTCTTGACGGTGTCACCCATTTTCTTCTGTAACGAATGCACGACTTTTTTGGGTTTTTTGTTTTTTTTTTTGAGTAAAAATATGAAGTCCGTATATAGGGTGTTTTTTAGCTGCATGAGAACTATCGATTTCGATAACTATGGTAAATAAATCCGCGCACGAAGTTCATAGAGCGAAGTAACTAAGAAGACGGCGTAAAGTCATTTCGTTGTCGTTCTCAACTTTTTGGCCTTTGCCTTTCAATTAAGTGGAAAATTGTGCGTCAGGATATTTGCTTATGTGCCTATAAAATACAGTGCGTGCAAGAATTAAAGCCACACGACAATCGCTTGCGTTGCATTTTTGCTGATTTATTATCCAAATTTAAGAGAAAAAGTAGTCAAAAGGTGACTGATGGAATAGGCCATGTAACTCCTAGCTGCGGCGAAGAAACAAAATATATTAAAATGCTATGCTATGAAATTATCTGCCAGATTATAATAAAAAAAAAAACATAAAAGTTCCGACAATATTTCTGTTATGTAACACATAGGCTGAAAAGTCCCAGGCTTAGCACATATACGGCACTAGCTTTATTGCATTCATCTCTTTTTCAGTTAGTGCTAACCTTAAAAAGACAGCTGTTCAAACTTTCTAATATCCTATCCATTAGTTATTAGTGAGTTATTTTGCTAAGAGTGATGCTACTTTTGTAATTTTCAAAAGAATGGATCAAAGAGAATGAGGTGGTAACAGCAGAACTCTGAAATGTATTGGCATGATAAACGGAAGCAGAAAATGGCTCGTAACTTCAGAGGGAGTTCCGTCATGGTTGGGCAGCCATTAGTGGCAAAGGCAAAACGCCTATACATATGTTGCACGGTTTTCAAAAATAGAAGACAGTTAGATTGCGCTTCTCAGCGATTATTGTCGGGTGATTAAAAATTTATCAAAATATTATAAGCAACTTAATCAAATCGATACCTCGACGACTTCAACAAGTTGTAGTCAAAGGAAGATCCCATACAAATTACAAGGCGCCAAATTATAAACTAGCCCCTGAGAATTATATTTGTTTCATTTTAAATATAATAAGTAATAACATTGCCGCTATACTTTTTTCATTTTATAGATTTTACTTTCCGTGAAATTGAAATTTGAAATTTGAGAAGTTAAACCAAGAAGCACCGAGAGATTTGGTAACTCCTAAAACACCTAGGCTAAACAGCCTATTTTATTTAAAGCTATGAAAAGTGAAAGGGTAGATAGTCAAGAAGGAAAGGAGATTACAGAAGACAAAAGAGAGGCAAAAATGAGACATAGAGACAGCTAGACCTGTGAGAATTTTCAGATTCTTTGGCACATCTAAAAATATTCTTCAGTTTGAGAAAATGAATTTTACTCGTTCTTTCGATATCGGAACCCAAAATTTGTAGCCTTGTTATATCAAATACAGGACACTCACAGAGAAAATGATCACTGCTAACCGCCTCCTTTAAGCAAGACAGGCAAATAGGATCCTCAGTGATTCCAACGGTGGTCATATGCTAACTCCATGTATTGTGTTACAGGACACAATAGCGACCATCAAGCGAACGTATTTTCTTCCAAGTTTTCGAAGAAAGTTCGACAGTTTTCTGCTCGGGCCTTTCATAAACCACTTTGCAGTTCTAGACTGGACCATCGCTCTTTATGTATTTAAATTGAATACATAATCGCTGATCCACTTCAAGATTCCTGCAGAACTGATTACGATTATTGGCTCTGGTCTCTGTGGGGTAACCACTTCCCCACAGTTGGCCAATTCATCGGCAATTTCATTCCTTTTTCTCTGCTTAGTAATTAATTAAAGTCTTATTTCTGATTATTTTTTTAACATTTGTCGCTAAAAGTCTAAATATTAAAAACATCAATTGTTAAGCCTAAATTGATAATAAATATATAAGAAATTTAGATAGTCCTATAATTTGTTCGTCGCTTGTATACTCGAATGCACATTATGGTATCAAAACGGCACGTAAGTGCTGGTTGAAGTCTACCTGGGGTACTCTTGCCATCTTACCTACCATACTCTGATGTAATATAATCGAGAGGTAGTCATGCTTAAAAACTTCATAATCTATAAAAATCCCTCAAAATCTATTTCGTTTCCCTCAAAGTAAACCCCCCATCTTTCATTTCGAATTTCCGAAAACTCAACATCTGAAAAGGCATTCAGTTCAAGCAGCGAATTATGTTCCACATCTTCGATGAACGGTAGATGGGTTTTCCGAATTTATTACAAATTAGTTTACTGGCTTCTAACTAAACACTTTTCTTAGTGTAGTTTAATTTGTAGGTATATTTTTATAATTTATGTAGGTGTGTAGGTGCATTTGTATTTGTATGCAAACGTGTCGTTGTATTTAAATTAAAAGATGTGACCGCCAACAGCCAGCAATGTGTGGGCAGTTCAAGAAGAAGAAGAAGTGGAATAGCCACCCTAAGGTTGAAAATAATTTCCTTATAGTTGTTAATGCGACGCTCGTTTCTACAGAAACGCGTTTCTACAGAAATGCGAAACGTCTAAGATTAAAATAATATTTTCACATTACTTGCATTGGTACATGAAATATGCCAACAATTCCAACAAAAACTTGAATGCCCTATTGAAACATTTTTTGTTCTTTTTCGCAAAATGTGAACAGCTCTTTCTTCAAAACTTATTGTGACTTCTTAGAATTTTTTGCCCATCGATGCAAACAAATGATAATCGGAAGGCGCTAAGTCCGGATCGCTCTTGTTCGATGTGGCGGTGCAAGAAAAATTACTTTCTGACACCGATCGGCATATTCTGGACGTTTTCGGTGTATAGCGCTGTTCAAATCGGCCAATTGTCGTTGGTTGTTTCACGTGGCTTTAATAGCTCGTACCAAATCATACCACGCTGATCCCAGAAAACACACAGCATTACCTTGCGGCCGAAGCGATTTTGTTTGGCCGTTGTTTTTGGCTTGTGGCCGGGCGGACCATACGATCGTTTACGCTTGGGATTGGAGAAATACACCAATTTTTCATCACCCGTAACGATTCGATGCAAAAAATACTTCCTTTTGAAACGAGAGAGCAGCATTTCACAAGTGGTTTCACGATGTCCGCAAATCGTAGTATGAAGGCACGAAATTCGACATTTTAAAGAGCGACAAAAATGCAATGTTGTATGAAACATAGCAAATAATGAACTGAATATTGTTGAGAGATGGCAGACGAAAAAACAAGACATTTGGGAAGGTTTAAAAATACTCCTAGCGACATCTATGGACTAATAACTGAAAGTCTCATTTCATAGGTAGTACTATAAACACATTTTTTGTAGAATTTTCCTCGCACAAACCAAATATATTTCTATTATTGCTCATTACAATTATTTATATAAATTTATATTTATATGTGATTGGCGCTTAAAGTCTTTGTTATGGTGTGTGTCTTGATTCCACAAATGAAGAGACCTGCAGTTCTATACCTCCTCCGAACGGCAGTTGGTTTTTGTGAGAAGCTTTTCCATGGCAGAAATACACTCGAAGGTTTGACATTGCCTGTCCAGGACGACCACTATTAGAAAAAAAATTGTTTATCATGCAGTGTTTCATATCCAAGGCTTCAAACTTTAACACTGCCAAATGTTAGTAACTGATCAACACAATCAGCTACGGCAGCCGCCATAGAATTGAGCACTCAAAAAATTGCTCAATTCACATTTAGGTCGACATAAGAGTAACCATGAAGCCAATGTTGATAATGACTAAAAAATTTGTACAGATATCAACGACAATTTTACAAGAAGAAATGTATGTTTCTGAAGTTTTACTTGAACAATAAACATTAATATGCTAGTACAAGAATTAACCACTTAAAAGAATAAGATTACGATAAGATCTCTCTACGCCAAAAGAATTTATATTACGTATTACATTTTACATATTTGCCTTTATACTCTTATTAAAGCAAAATAATAAAAATAAATCTTCCACCCATTATCCTACTAATTACGGTTTTTCATGCGACTAAAGTCAAAGCATTCAGAACTAATTCCAAGCCATAATTCTTGTGTGTGCTCAAGCATGTGTGAATATTATCTGCCTATGATATTTTAATTAAACTGCAGCGTAATAACACCACAAATCGTAGTCAAATATGTGTTGTAAGCTACAGCAGTCGCCATTGAGGAGAGGAGCCAGAATCAACCGCAAAACAAAACCACAACTAATTGGGCTATTTACGCATTGATTCATTGTGAATGTGGTGTAAACAATAAACCGAAATAACTTAAGAGATTGAAATTCCGAATCATGCTAGTAAAAAGATATTTTTTAAATAATCTTAAAATAACTAAAGCCATACAAATTTAAATGACAAATAATGTAATTTTACAGACGTGAAAAAAATGTATTAATTAACATTTTTGGCAATCAATCAAACGTGGTATAAAAAACTTTATTACTACAAAAAAATAATTTGGAGCCAAGTAGCAGAATTTCGATATAGCTTTAAAGCTATGGTTAGGTTAGGTTAAGTTGAAGCTGTTGTCCACTGTAGGACATACTCAGACTCATGGCCCTGATGCCGCGTAGGGAACTAGCTCTTTTCCCTTCAGAAACCAATGTGTACTTTTCAAAAATTTCGTAAGATCCTTAATTTCGACAGAGCCGAGATATTCTAATTCATTAAAGAAATGTCCGCCCAAAATGGCGAGTCAACGTTTGGATAGAGCAAGAGCAAGCTCAAAGCTTATAACACCCATTAAAATGTATTGACTTCAAAACAAAAAAAAATTGTTTGAGTTTCTTTAAAGGTTCACGGTGTCTTGAATGTGCTGCATGCATGAAATTTAAATTAAAATATAGAATTTTATAATTATTAAATAAGAAAAGGTTTGCTCAGTAAGCAGCTTTCTCGTTTTCCTTTAGCAAATCGGCTACTTAACAAACTACTGGTTTGCTAAATCTAGAATTGTTGTAAATAAAAGTGGAACAAAAGTAAAATTTGAGCAAGAACTTAATCGGTATTTTCAAAACCAGTATGGTATGGAGTACATCCGACATATCCCTTGAATCATACCCGGAACCCAAAACTCGTGGCATTGCTTTACCAAAGGCAGGACACTCACTGAGAAAGTGCTCTGTCCTATCCGCCTCCTCCAAGCAAGATAGGCATATGGGGTCCTCAGTGATTACAATAATAGTAATGTGCTTAACCCATGGATTGTGTTCTGTAATAATACCGACCATCAACGGAACGTCTTTCGTTCTAAGTTTTAGTAGAAAGTTTGACAGTTTTCTGTTCAGACTTGTCACAAAACACTTTGCAGTTCTGCAGCGTTCTAGACCGCACCATTGCTCTTTAAGTAAAGGCACATACATAATCACTGATCCAATTTATGATTCCTGCGGAACTAATTCCAATTATTGGCTTTGTTCCCTGTGGGGAAACCGCTGATCCACGTTTGCCAATTCATCGGCAATTTCGTTTCATTGAACACAGGAGTGTTCTGGAACCCATATAAGTGCAAGCCTGTTTTGTCTTGCGACAGAATTAAGCTTCTTCTTGCATTCCCGAACAATCTTTGAGGTTTGCTTTGCATCCTTCAAGGCCTTCAGTGCAGCCTGACGGTCACTGAAAATTCCAATTTGCTTACCGCTCCATCTCCTCTCGATGATCAGTTCAGCTACTTTAAGGATGTCAAAAATTTCCGTTTGAAAACAGTTGCCATTTGCATTTTATACCTCCTGCCAGGGCATCGGTACGATAATCTCCGCATAGTACTTGGGTGGCTACCAATTTTGCCGTTCCGCGGATAGGTGGATACCCCATTCCTATATGGAGCTGTCCTCTCAGTTCGTGGTAAGTTAATCTCCATAAAATGGGGTTAACTCGCCATTTAAGCCTCATCTCCACAGCAAGGAGACAGACACGATAAGGAAAAAGGTGACTACTCACTTTGCAAGTGTACCAAATATTTGAAACGACCAAACTGGTAAGTTTCTCCAATCAAAAAAGATTAAAATACATGGGCAAACAGGGACAAGGACAAAAACCTTCCAACCTAATGAAAATTAATGCGGTAATTTGTATACTCTTACCATGAACGAAAACACCCTTGTTTCATTCATTGCCATAAAAACACTCAAAAAGAAAAAACAACAACCAAAAGGTAAAAAAGCGCCTGGTGTTAAAAAAGTGACCCTGTCTAAGTTTGGTTAAATTAATAAAGTTATTTAATCATTCAATACATCTCCACTATGTTCCCTGTGGAAAGTTGCAGAAATGATAATGATTCAAAAAACCGGGAAAAGATCTACATCTTGTTTCCTCATACCGACCAACCTCGTTACTGCCTCTCGGCATCGGTAACCTATTCGACAAGCTCATCCTCAATCGATTGACGCCAATTATCGGCTCAAAAAACTTGTTACCTTCGCATCAATTTGGCTGGCAGTATGCACTCAAATATCGATGAGTTGCACAGAATCACAACTGAAATGGAAAACTCTTGGATACCGCACAAGCTTTCGATAAGGTTTGGCATGACGGTTTAAATAACAAACTAAACACCTACCTTTCAAATGATTTTTGCGCCCTCCTAAAGTAGTATCTGAGTGAACCTTGAAGAAATAAATAAATGCTGGTGTGCCGCAACGAAACAGTCTTGGTCCGCTCTTATACCTTCTATATACCAGAGACTTGCCGATTACCCGAATAGCTTGATTGCCACTTTTGCGGACGACATTGTTTTAGCAATTGGAAAATGTGCTGAACAAGCTGCAACCAAACTTCAAATTGCAACAAAAGCTATTAAAGAATGGACGAAGACTTGGCGCATAAAATTGTCAGCAGCAAGTCAGTTCATGTAAACTTCAGCTACAACAAAGTGAATCAGTATTCAATAATAGTGCTTGGTGCCGCAATAGCACATGCGAGCACTGCAAACTACCTTGGCATAACGCTCGATGCTCAGCTTGGATGGAAGGAGCATATAAAACTTAAAAGACGTGAAATCCATCTCAAGATAATGAAAATGAAATGTCTAATTGGACGAAGATCAAAGATATCCAAATGTAACAAAATATCTATATATTAACAAATTATAAAGCCTGTGTGGTCCTATGGGGCGCAACTCTGGGGTCGCGCCAGTCAAAGTAATATAAATATACTTCAACGACTCCAGAATAAAATCGTTCGAGATATTCTCAACTCACCTTTGTTCGTTCGGAATAAAGATATTCATCGTGACCTCAAGATCCCTACAGTCGCTAAAGAAATTAAAAAACAAGCAGAATCCCACTCCCTCAGGCTTCAAAGGCACGTGAATGAGGAAGCTAACAAACTCCTCAATACCTCAGGCCTAACCCGATGACTCCAGCGAATCAAATCACATGATCTGGCATGATGGTTGTTAACTTAAGGAAGGGACTATGAAAATATCTTCACAAAATTCTCTTTATGTTACCAAAATTGTTCTCCTCGTTAGTTTATCTGTAACTAATTGCAGTGTCACCAAACACTGTTATGTATTTTACATTGCATCTATATTTGTATTAAAAAATATATATATATACCTATATTAGGCCGGGTCGATTTGTGGGGAGGCAAAAAAATCGCCCATTGCTCTGTGAAAATCATATTCTAGGGATCAAAATAAGAAACTTTGCCGAAGGAACCATACCTCTAAAACGAGTTCTGATGTCCCCCAATTTGGGTCGAACTTTTCAGTTTCTTTTCTCATGTAAAGGCCAAAAATGGTGATATTTTGAAATGATTGTATGGGGCACCCCCCAGGGGAGTTCCAGGGGTGTGCCACTGCCATGGGTGGATCGGCCGTCCAAAGTTAGTGGGGGTCGGTCATACATTTGGACTCGATTGGAGCACTCTAAATGGGTCAAAGTGGGATTTTTCGTTCGACCCAAATTGGGGGACATCAGAATTCGTTTTAGAGGTATGGTTCCTTCGGCAAAGTTTCTTATTTTGATCCCTAGAATATGATTTTCACAGAGCAATAAGCGATTTTTAAATCGACCCGCCCTAATATACATATATATATATTCACGTCTATTCAAACACACAAGTATTCGACATACCCTATTCTCTGCAATTTTCGGAGTATTTTGAAGTATTTTGGAAAGTCTTTTCTTTTGTCTGATTTCACTTAAATAAAAAAATAATAAAACTAAAAAGTTATTTTCAAAAGACATGCGTGGAACATAAGCCAAAAGAGCTATCGTCCTTCAATCAAACTTCTACTGTAACTAAAAGGAAATACCGCATTTTTAAAGTTATTCCCAGTTCCGAAGTTATAAGTAAATATCTCACTTCATTCGCACCAAATTGCCAGATCCCCAAAGTAGGTTTGTATATGCTTTCATCCAGGGAACAAAAATGCTGTGAAAATTATTGCATCTCGGGAGACCTTTTCCCAATAAAAAACTTTTTTTGAGCAACATATTTAAGTTTTGAGCAACAAATTTAAGTTTCGAGCAACAAATTTAATTTAATTTACCAGCCGCCGAACCCACAGATATGTCCACAAATCTATACATTTACACAAACACCACAGAAACTCTAAGTGTTTTAATAAACGTACGTGAAAATCTGTATGCCTGCACTCAAGTAAATGAAAAAGTTATGTAAATACATTCTCACATCTGTACATATGTATATACACATACACGCATTTGCGATATAATCATAGAACTGTTTGCACATAAACCCACTATGTAACACAACCACAAACGCACTTGCCCACGACTGCAACAATAACCACACAGCCAACTCGTTCGTCTTCACACTCGTGCATTTTCATTTCCACGTGTTTTGTGTTCTTCTACATCCCGAACCCTAAAATAAGAAAATATAAGATTGTTTATACTAATTATATATTTCACTATTCTTCTCATTTTCTTACCCTTCCCAACTGGACGCTGCAGTGCCATGTAGCCGCCGCTATGGTGGCCGCCTCCACACCATTCAACTACTCCTCGGTGCAGCAGTTCGACGGCAATCGCTCGATCATGTGACGACAGCTGAGCAGCTGCAGCTCCTGTAGTGGTAGCAGCAGCTGCGGACGAAACGCCATGCATCATCATCATCATCACCTCCACCCACACCCGCAGACGCATCCGCATCAACAAATGCACCAGCAACAACAACTGCAACAGCTACAGCGCAATTGCACGCGCTGTCAGAGCTTCCATCGTCACCATCATCGGCAGCGTCGACGCAGCTCTATGTTGCGTGAGGATTTCAGTAGTATGCCAGTGGCGAGCAATGATTGCGGCACCAGCAATGTGGCCATCAATGTCAGTGGCACGGCTAATAGTAATGGTCATGGTAACGGCAGGAACAATAATACCACTAAAGCGATTGTCACGTTTTCACCGTCCGTTGGCGGGGCAGCCACCATGAATTTGCCACCCTCGGTATCGGGCTCGATGCTGACCGTATCCTCGGTGCCGACGTCGCTTATGTTGGGCGCAACCTCAACCTCGCCTGCCACCAGACACTCGTTAAGCGCAGCCACAACACCACTGGCCAATACAAGTAACAGCTCGAGCAACACAAAGCATTGCAGTTTTGCGCTCACACCTCTTATACCGCCGCCACCACCGCCTAGGCAATTATTATATCTAACAACGGCGCGTTTTCGTACGAATTCCCGCAGTGATACCACAGCTGTGGCAGCGACGGCGCATACGGCATCTTCCAGTTTAATACCGGTGCCACCAACAACAGCATCAGCGCCATCACTCATCGAAACGGCAGGCAATGCAGCACCGACGCCACAAACACCGCTCACGCCACTCGCGCCAAGCTCAAACGCAACCGCGGCGCATGCGCACAACAAACACGCGCCGCTAGAGGCACAACAAAGTGCGCTTAGTCAATTAACCACCTTGGAGGATATGGAAGAGAGTACAACGGACCATAGGCATAGTGATATGCTGAGCAAATTATCATGAGCGGTGGTAGGTGGTGCGAGTTGAGGTTGAGTGTAGCAAATAGTGGAGAGATGTTTTGAGAAAACAAGAGAGAGAAACAAGGCTTCCCAATTTCATACCAAAAATTACTACTTTTCTAAAGCTACAGCTACTGCTGCAATGCTTCCGACTAAAGTACTTCCAAGCAGCCATTACACTCACTTAAAGGTAATCGTAAAAAATCTCTCTTTTACAAATTAACTACAAAATTAGAGCAATTAATGTTCGTTTCGTTTGTAAAACCAAAACCAAAAAAACAAAAACATTTTTTCCTACTAAGCGTAAGTTTTACTTTGTCTCGATGTAAGTAAAGTTATTTAAGTAGTTAGTAAATAAAACGAGATATTAAATGTACATAGCGATAATGGAAAATAAGATAATCATAGTAAATTTGTGATGCAGCAACTGATGCGTCACTCCATAAATAAACACAAACACACACAGCACAGACTACAAAAAATCTCTCACAGACTTCATTTGCATATTCGTACATCAGCTCAAACATTCATTTAATGAGATGCTGACCTCCTTCAAGTTTCAGCTCCACAGTTCTTCCTTACTCTGAGGGTAAAAAGAAAGTGTACACCACTTACTGACTCTTTATTTGCTTTTGACTATTTATTTATTCTTCTTATAATTTCAATTATTTTTCTACAAAAATTTAGGTCGTACTTCAACAAAAATCATATAAATCGAAGTTTAAAACATTTTATAAAATTTGTGAAAATTCGGAAAATTATTTTCATCAAAATTTACTAAAATTTCCAGAAGGATTTCGGATACGCAGTTTTATAGATCATGAAATTTTGGTGTAATAGCGTGCAATT